>JAADYC010000158.1:0-34262 GCA_023338135.1 Phytopythium kandeliae | reverse complement strand
TGTGTCAATGACCGCAGACAAGTGGGGAATGGCGGACGTGCCACACACAGTGGCGGGCTTCTAGCGACACAAGTGGCGTGTGATGCGCAGAGCGTTCAAGATCGACAGGTTTGAGATGCGCAACTCAGAGTGCACGCTCTCCAAGGTCGAATTTGCGGCGCTTCCGGTCGAGGAGAAGTCCCAGTGTGGGATTCAGGTCTTCGCTCATCATATCACTACTGACGGCTACGGGGCGAGCGTCCTGCTGTATCATTCGAAGAGCGCAGGTGAGAAGCAGACAGCACGCCACCGCACGAACGACGCCGCGGACGAGCTCCAAGACGAGGATATCCGAGCTCCTTTGCCGGATAGCTACTTTCTGGACACTGTGGTGGGTCTCGATCCTGGCATGCGATCGCTGTGTACGGAGGTCTGCCACATCATCGGCAAGACGCACTGTGGACGACGCGGCAGGCGGAAGAGAAAGTTGCAGCGTCGCCTCAAGTCGAACCAGAGAGCTGACTACCCGTTCTGGATCCAGCAAGAGAAGGTCGTGGGGAACAAGAGGTGGTAGACGAAGGACGGGGATGCTATCGTGAGCGTGAGCTCGAAGGAATAATGGCGCTTGGCGGGGTTTCATCGAGGGAATGCGTGGGAGAAGTCTCTCCGCGCACGGCTTCCACAAGAGTACGGTGATCGAATCGCGGACATGCCCTCGTTCAAGATCTCGTCCTATGCGTGATACCTCGAGCGACTGCGCTACGTGCTGACACATCTGCAACCGTTGGTGTCGTTTGCTGGAACCACTGGTTTGCGAAGAGGGAGTTCTTCCAGAAGCGGTGCGCGCAAGTGGCGGTGAACACGATCGCGGTGCGCATTGTGCCGGTTCCCGACGCGCAGACTCTGGTCGCTTACGGGGACTGGAGCCGACGCAGTGGTATTCGAGGACATGCTCCAAGTCTCGTGAAGGGGCTGCGCGAGGCGCTCACGAGACGCGCGGCGATGGTTCTGTTGAAGGAGTTCAACATGAGCAAGCTCTGCTCGACTGTGGCTAGCCGTTGTCGAAGGTGCGCTATCTCGTGGACACGAGTCTCCGCGGCAAAGAGAGCTGTCGCCGGTGGCAGAAAAACAAGGCAGTGTCCTGTGTGCATGAGGATAAGATGGAGCTCCAGCGCTGCCATCGTGTGCTGCGCTGCAACACCCAATAGTGCCGCTGCAGCCATTGGGATCGCGATATCAACGCCGCCATCAACCTCATGCTGATCGCCGAGTGCGAGGTGACTGGCTTCGGACGTCCGTCCGAGTTGTGTCGGCAGAGCGCATGAGGATGCGTGCGCGTGGCTGGAACTGGCGGCGAGATCGCCGGCCACCCTGTCCTTCGAGTCGGTGCCAAGACGCTCGACAAGCGTCCTGGCAGAGGATTTGGATTGACATTCACTCATATCCACTCGGACAATTTGGAAGAGCGATGTGCAGTCAAATGTGGAGCGCTCTAAGACTGGACCCACACTGCGAAGTGGGTCGTCGCGAATTGGTATCTTGCTTCCACGTGGACAAGCGACCGAGTCGGCCGACGACATCCGGGCGGGCTTCTCCACTTCGGAAAAGGCCGCTAGTTGGAGAGATGGCGGCGCTCAAGGTGTTCGTGCTCACGGTGATGACGCTGGCGCTGGCCGCGACCAGCGCGCTGGCGGCGGCGGACGCCGCGACATCCAACGTGGTCGTGCTCACGGACGAGAACTTCGAGCACCTGACCCAGGCCGGGTCTGGCGCCACGACGGGCGACTGGCTGGTCGAGTTCTACGCGCCATGGTGCGGCCATTGCAAGAAGCTCGCGCCCATCTACGAGAAGGTCGCGGACGGTGCGTCACGGTCGAGGCTGAGCCCGTGAATATGTGAATAGTGGTGCTGAGTGACCGTTGCCGCTGTCTTCAGACCTCAAGGGCGAGGTGAACGTCGCCAAGGTCGACGTGACGGCCAACTCGGATCTCGTACGATATCGCTGCATGCGCGATAGAACGGCTGATGGCGTTATGCTGACCGCTGTGCGCTTCCTGGGCCGTGCAGGGCAAGCGCTTCGGCATCCGCGGGTTCCCGACGGTGATGCAGTTCAGCCACGGCAAGTACTACAAGTTCGCGGGCCAGCGCACGCTCGAGACGCTCACAGCCTTTGCGCGCGGAGACTTCAAGAACGCGGAGGGCACGGCTGTGCCTGTCCCGCAGGGTTTCGTCGAGATGGTGATGGACCATGTTGAGGTCCTGCGTCGCGACTTCATCGCGCTCGCGGCGACCAAGAAGAACGTGCTGCTCGTCACGTTCTCGACCGGCATGCTCTTCGGGCTGCTCCTCGGCTGCGTGTGTGGCTGCTGCACCGGCCGCGGCAGCAAGAAGGCCGCTCCCAAGCCCAAGAAGGAATAAGCCTCGGGGCTGTCTGTGTTGGTCAGCATGCGCTGCGCTAGTTGACGGCGTGAAGGGGTACGAGCCAATGTCAAAGCGCATCGTGAGGATGCGAGAGCCTACCACAAGTAGCGATGCGACACGAGGCGGAAGATCTTTCAACACGCTGGGCACACATTGCTTGTGTTTGGAACCTTGGTATCTCTCTCCCTCTTGCTACTTGTTGTGGTTGTAGTTGATCACAGCGCCTGGGCGATGCGCTGGTTGATCTCCATGAAGCTGTACTTGAGCTCGAGGCTCTCGAAGAGCGACTCCTCCACGCCGCGGTAGCTCTCGAGCATCTCGTCTACCTGCGGCAGCATCTCGGGGTCGCGCTCTTGGAAGAACGCCACCAAGCGCGGCCGAAACGGGTTGTCCGGCGTCGCAGCGCTCCTGTGAGGTTCCTCCACGGGTGAGGGTGCGTCGCTATCTCCTTCATTCGTCACCTCATGAGCTCGTCGTTCGCCATTCAGCAGCGCAATATCGGAATCGCTCAGTGTGTATGGCACTGACTCGGCCGGAGCCTCGTTGTCCGATGCACTCTCTTGCCGAGCCAGTTCCAACGACACCTCGGGCTGCAAGGTCGGCGTTGCAGTCGGCGGTATCGTCGCGCTTGACGCCATCTCGGCGTTAGCGATGCTCTCTTTCTCGTAGCTGCGCACGCGGTCTTGGAGGTCGCGGAGCTTGCGCTCGTTTTCCTCCGCGTCGTCGATCAGTGTGCGAATCTGCGTTAGCAAGAGCTCGTTCTGCTTCTTGAGGCGGCGGTTGACCATGCGTGCCTCGCTCGCCTCCGCCATTGCCACGGCCACTTGGCCCTCGGTCTGTGTCTTCATGTTGCGGATCTCTGTTACCAGCACGCGCTTCTGACCGCGAAGCTTGATAAGCTGCTGCTTCAGCTCCAGCGTCTCCTGCTCCCGCGTCTTCATTTGTTCGTCGTACGACCGCTTGGTCGCCGTCAACTCCTGGTGCAAGTCAGTGATTCCAGCCGGTGTCAACGTCAGAGGCTTGACAGAAGACAGCACACGACAAGAAAAGCCGCACGTACTTGAGCAATCTTCTCGAGGCGGCTCGATGTTCCCGTCAAATGATTTGACAGCGGGTACCCCAGCTCAGCGCGGCATCGAAGCACAGTCGCTTCCGCTTGTCCAAGCTCGCGCTCGAGCAGAGAGCGGCTCTCCACGTCCAAGTCCCCTGGTGGATTGGCAACCTCGGACTCGTCACCGATGAAGTCCGTCTGGCGTTCCACACACCCAACGCCATGAGACTTGTTAGACAAATACACACTGACAACCACGACTCCAAAACCCAAGTTTTGATAAATGATCTAACGCACCATCGCCCAGCGGTGCTTCTCTTCGAGCAACGCGTCGCGCTCGGCTTGGATCGTTCTCCAAGCTTCGCGCTCTCGTTGCATCCGCTGTGTCACCACGGTCGACCAAACACATGAGTTCGATCAGCAGATCAGCTCCTCAAATGATACTGCTACTACCGCCTCACCTGCAGCTCAGCGCGAAGAGATTCCACCTCGAGCTCCTTTGAGTTGAGCTCGGTTGCCGTGTTCTCCTTCTCGACGGTTGCCATTTGCGTGCGTGATCGCGCTTGATCTCGCTCGACTGTATACAATCAAAATCGCACCAACATGTTAGCGACAAACGAGCTGGTGCTTCATGGCACGGAGCGAGCTGCGTGAGTCCGAAGTCAGGATACCTGTCAGCAAACTGATCTTGTCCTCGAGCGATTCCTGACGTTGCCACGGTGATAAATGGCTCAATCCCATGCCACACTACCATCCACTCGATAGTTGAGTTACCATTCGCTCCATGAGCCGCATGTTGAGGCCGTTGAGCTCCTCGAGCAAGCTTCTCGCCTCGCTGTCTTGGTTGTGCTCGCCTGCCTCCGCTGGAGAACTCATCCCTTGAGATCCAAAGAGTTTTGACGCGACTTTGCCAGCCACAGTGATCGGCGCGCTTAACAGCCAACCCTGCTGCATGAGCGTCTCCGGGAAGAAGCTCTTGTACATCGAGAGTGTCGCGGCACCGCTATCGTCTGCTTGCGCCGGGGACGCTACTACCAATGCAGTGGACATTGTCGCGACCTCCTCTTGGTGCTCGCGCTGTCGTTTCGCCTGTACAGCTTCATCAAGAGCGTCCGCCGCAGCGTTCGCGGATTCCATGATGCTGCCGTCGATTACTTGCACCTGGTACAGAATGTTTTTGCTGCCAGAAACAAATTGTCAATAGCCCGCGTTCAAGAACGTCGTCATCTAATGCAGCCAAGACGGTTTATCTCGTACGAACCCTCTGATTCGCGAGTACGAGTTGTCCCACATCAAGGTCGCCTTCCCGGCCTGGACGCATTGATACATGCCTAGCGCAGCGCGTAGCAAGCGAATCGTCAGAAAAGAAGATACATACTCTTCGCTAGTGGACCGACCGCGTCGATCTCACCTTCAATCGGCCGCCCGGCATTTGTCGCGAGATATCGCGTTCGTGAATGGACGAGCTCGACGGGCTGTTCATATGGCAGCGGCATGAATCGGACGCTAAAGTCCACGTCAAAGTCCTCCAGCTCGAATCTCCACACAATGAACTGTCCTTGCTTGTCTGCCGCCACCTCGACCTCGTGGCTGGAGGCTATCATATCGATTCCCATGCCATCATGACATGCCCAGTTAGTGCGTGAATGCGCAGCTCAACTTGACAGCGCGCAGTGAGCATTGGACACAGCAATACCTCGAGGAACGTAGATCTGTAATCACCATACAGCACGAGGTGAGTACATGCGCAGTCTTCGGCATTCAGGATGCAACAGTCGCTACCTTCTCGTAGGGAAACGGCTGCAGAATGAACTCGATGGCCGTCATTTGCGTGCCGTTGCCGTGGCCGACGTTGGCGTCCTCGACAAACGCCATCCACTGCGCTTGAGACCTCAAAAAGATGCTCGTGTCTTCAGATGCAGAATCAATGCAACACTCAGACCTTAGTCCAACATAATCACGGGCAGCGCGGCGCTCGGACTGTAGCCGCGTACCCGCTAGGAACGACGTCATGCTGCCGCACCATTGCGCGATCGCCGCGTCAGTGGCGCTGCCCTTGACCGGGAACTCTGGGATGTTCCCACTGCTCGCACTCGCTGGCAGTCCCTCTGCAGGTGCGTCCTTGTGCGTTTGCGTGCGCCAGTCGAGCACTCGAAGCGCCTCGAAAAGCGATGGCAGCGGTCGACGGATGCAGTAGGACGACGCGCCTTTCGTAACCACTAGCTCCACTGTGTAGCCCGCGTGAGCGCCCGCGGATGATAGAGACGAGGCGATCGCGTGCGTGACGCTGCTGCCTGCAGCATCGGAGGAATGCTCGACGCTTGTCACGACCACGTCGAAGAAGTCGTCGTCCGTGGCCTCTTCTTCGGGGCCGGCCGCGTCGTCGCTCACGAGCGACGGGTCTGCTGGGTCAGCAGGGACTGCGACTGCCTCTCCGTCTCCTCCATCCTCGTTCGCCGACACGGGAACTGGCTGCAGCAGTTGCAGCTCACCTTCGTCGTCGCCGCGCTCCGCGTCCATGATGCAGCTTCGATCTTTCTTTCCACGCTGGTCTGGCGCGCGTTTGAAAGGCGGCGTGCCAGATCCCCTGGTTTAAGGGCATTCTCTCCTTAAACCGAGGTATAAGGAGGCTACTTCAATTCTCAACGCTGATCGATGAAGCCGCTATACACAGGCCGAAGCGGATGATGCCTCACCTGACCCAACATATCAGCGAATCGCTTGCCGCGTTTGCGTATTCCTGCCAATCAGCACGGCGGACAGTAAGTACGAATCGAATGGCCCGAGAGGGGAAAGAGAAAGACGCCGACCGAGCGAGAAGCGAACGCGAACCGGACTGATCGAGTGACCGACCGACCGAGAGCGAGCGACGGACCGAACGCGGACCGAGAAATGCGCCAGGACGGGGCCGCGAACGGCGGTGGCGGCGGTGGCGGTGGCGGCGGCGGCGGCCCGCCCGCCGAGCGCACGAGTGGCCCCGCGGCTGTAGGAGGCGGCTCGGACGTGCCGGCCGCCGTCGCGGCGGCCCCTGCGGCCGGCACCGCCCCGTCTTCGTCGGCCGCCGTCGTGCTCTCCACTCACACCCATCATCCAGCCAGCACAACGCCCGCGGTCGCTCCCGGCGCGCCAGACAGCCAGGAAGGCGGCACGCAGGGCGGCGCGCTCCACGAGCGGCGCCACTGGCGGCGCCTGGTGCACCGAGAGCTGCGCGATCAGCTCGTCAACGGCATGTACGTATGCTTGAGGCTGTGAATCTGTGGTTGTATGCGCGTGTATGCGCCGACTAGACGCGTGGAGGAAGAAGGGTTCTGGTACGATGGAATGCTGACTGGCTGTCGCGGCGGACGCACGCAGGTTGGGCGAGCTGCAGCGCATCATGGGCGAGGCGAACGTGCCGCACCTGCGCAAGTGTGCGTCGCGCTACGAATCGTTTGTATGGAAGAAGAGCGCGAATCAGGTGTGCGACTGGCCGGCTGCATTCCGTCGCTGTTACTCCAAGCAGTCGCTCCTCGAGCCTTCGACTGACCCGCTTGCTGTCTTCGGCGTGGTGCCAGGATCAATACAAGCAAAAGCTGGAACGTCGGATCGAGTCGCTGCGCCGCCAGCCACCCCAACCCGAAGCCTCCCCGCCGCATCTGAGCGACGCATCGGCCTCCTCCCCCGGATCATCGATGGCGTTCCATGGTAGCATCGCAGGCGACGCTGTATGGGATCTCCTCGCTACTCCGCACCACCGGTCGAGGAAGACGGCTGGCAGCAAGCGAGCTGGCAAACGCCCCATCCGGCGATCTGGATCGGCCCCGTCGTCCCCGTACGCCTCGTCGTCGTCCTCTATTTCGGCGTCCTCACCACGGTCGGCGGCACCATCGGCCGCTCAAATCGCGCGGGACGAGCTATACTTCGCGCGACTGCGTATCATGAAGACCAAGTACCGCGACGAGGTCGCACTGGTGTATCGTGAGTTATGCCGCGTGAACACTGTGATCCAGCACTCGGCAAGTCTCCGACGGCACGAGTCGAACAACCTTGGCGACTTCCTGGCGAACCTCAAGAAGATAATTTATTTGCTGGAGCAGCAGCCGGACGAGATGAACGGCATGATCCCCGCGAGGAAGCGCACGCTGGAGTACCTGGACGTGGTGGAGGCGCACATCGAGCGTAAAGTGCTCCCCATCCTGCATCGCCTGCGCCACACGTACTCGACAATCCTGCGCCCCATTGTGATCAACTACCTGCGCAACTCCACTCGGCACTTCCGGCGCCTGTAGAGGTCGCTGCCAGCCGAGTCGCCAGAGAGAACCAGCGCGGGAGCACGAGGCCGAGCAATCACGCATAACGATATCTCGTCTACTACGCGTAAATGCGCGTGATCTTGAGCGTTGCCATCATCGGCTGGGCCGTGACTGACTGCCAGGCTAGAGGCAACGGCCGTGGTTGACGGCGTCGTGGAGCAGTTCAGCGGGAAACTTCAAGTTGAACGCAAAAATTCCAGCGATGAAGCATGGCTTTCGATAGCAGCTCCTTCATCCTAGACTAGCGTTTTCATCCAGGACAGATCCTAATTTTATGGTATTTCGGGTGTTTGGGCTCCGCGTGGCACGCGTCCGAGGAAACAGCACTTCACGAACCGAAAACGACGGGCGAAGTGCGAGCCCCCAAGGCGCGAAGATGGCGGCAACGCAGGAGGCGCTGCGCGACGTGGATCGGCGCATCTCGGAGCTGATGCAGGAGAAGGCGGCGTTGCAGGCGCAGCTGGAGCAGGAGACCAAGCAAACGCGCCACCTGAAGCAGATGAGCGCCGAAGTGGTGGATAGCAACCCGTATTCGCGGCTCATGGCGCTCAAGCGCATGGGCATCGTGGACAACTACGAGCAGATCCGCGACTTCTCGGTACTCATTGTCGGTCTGGGCGGTATCGGTTCAGTCGCTGCCGAGATGCTCACGCGCTGCGGCATCGGAAAGCTCATCATGTGAGTCGAGGCGCGTTGAGTTGATTCTTCGTTAGCGCTGGCACTGATATCTTCTTGTCCAGGTACGACTATGACACCGTCGAAATCGCGAACATGAACCGCCTGTTCTTCCGCCCGGAGCAGGCTGGCATGACCAAGACAGCTGCCGCGAAGCAGACGCTGCAGAGTGCGTCTCTACGAGCTTCGAGTAGCCGTTGACCGTCTCGATATCGCCGCTGACGCTCGCTTTGCGTTGACCCAGGCATCAACCCGGACGTGATCTTTGAGGAGTACACGGTGGACATCACGACGACGACCAACTTTGAGCAGTTGCTGGACCGCATCCAGCACGGCGGCGTGGATGGCGCGTCCAAGGTCGACCTCGTACTGAGCTGCGTGGACAACTACGCGGCGCGCACGGCGCTCAACCAGGCGTGCAACGAGCTGAACCAGGTCTGGATGGAGTCTGGTGTGTCGGAAGACGCCGTGTCGGGCCATATCCAGCTGCTACTGCCCGGTCGCACGGCCTGCTTCGAGTGCTTGCCACCGCTCATCGTCGCGAGTGGTATCGACGAGTCGACGCTCAAGCGTGAGGGGGTCTGCGCGGCTTCGTTGCCCACGACAATGGGACTCGTGGCCGCTCTGCTCGTGCAAAACACACTCAAGTACCTCCTCGGATTCGGACAAGTCGGCTACTACCTTGGCTACAGTGCCATGAAGGATTTCTTCCCAGCCGACGTGATGCGACCTAACCCCGAATGCTCAAACATGCACTGCCGCAAGCAGCAGGCCAACCCTGAGAATGTCAACTGGCAGCCGATGGTATGGACTGCGCTGGGTCACGACGGCACCGAGGGATTGGTTGTCGAGCATTCTGAGAACGAGTGGGGTATTGAACTTGGCGGGGACGACGCCGCCGTCGGGTTCTCTACTTCGGCTGCCGAGCAGCCCGGCCTTGCCACGGGCCTTTCGTTCGCATACGAGCAGAAGGCTGCAGCTCCCACGGAGTCCAAGTCGGAAGAGGCTGAAGTCCCTGCGAGCATCAGCGCGGCGGACGTGAGTCTCGAAGATTTGATGGGCCAACTCAAATCGCTCTAGCGAAGTGGGGCAGGCTCGAAACGGCAAGATGTATTGCGAAATACAGCGAGTGAAGCGCCTGGATGTGCCAGCGCAGATTCCCTTTCTGAAAACAGACGGCGTGTTCCTAGCGCCGAACGAGACTGGAGACCACAGAAGCTAGCGACCTGCGCGCTTGCCACCATATGGACTAGTATGCCGCTACGCTGTTCGCCACGACTGAGGGAGTGAACCAGCTCGGCCGATGAAGTTGGCTCTCCAACAAACTCACACATCGACCAAGGAGGCATCCTGAAGGCGAGGCGCCAACCACGAGTGCCGCGCTTTGCGTCAACTTGCAGACTCTGCGTCAGCCGAGTCTGGACAAGTCACAAGCATTTCGCCGTCGCAAGCTTATCATCAAGTCGCGCGGTGTCAAACCAACCCAATCGTCTGTTGCTTGCTGCTCAATCCTCTCTTCCCAAACTGTTCGCGCGATGTCACTCGGCTGCAGCTCGCTTTCCGCGGAGCACTTGCTCCATTAGTGAGTTCTGGATGACCGCGAAGATATGACCACGCGACTTGTCGTACGCGCTGCTGATTAACTCCGTCAAGATGCCAATCTCCGCTGGCGTCGCGTCGTCTTTTCCGTCGTCGTCTTCTCCTCGGCCGGCAACGCTCGCGGTCGACGGCGTGTGGTAATTGACCGTCCGGATGATGCACGCGTCCGTCGATCCGGACAGCGGCTCGATCCACGTCCTGGACACGGGCAGCCGCCGCATCCATGGCGTGAGCACTCACTCGTCCTGTCGTTCGACCGAGATTCGTTCCCAAGACGAACGCACCAGCCCTCCTCGATAACTTGGAACGAGCTCTTGGCACTCTTCTTGGCACGGCACTCGCCATGCGAGACCCAGCTGAAGTGCGCATTGCTGCTCGCGATCGTGAGACGGAACGCCGCCGTCGCATGCAGCAGTGCGGAGCGATCACCCACGGGGAACGTCAGGTCCGTCGTGGCCAGTAGCTCGTTCCCCATGACCTCGACTCTCTGTCATCGACCACGCAAGTCCCAGTCAGTCAGCCGGCCAACTACGCAGTCGCTCAGGCTTCGGTCCGGTGGCCAGGCCAAGATTTCAAGACCGGGAGCCGCCCTCCGTCTCACCCGCTTCATGCCCGGCATCATCTGCTCCAGGATGGCGGCATCCGACAGGAAGCGCCAGATCTCGCGTGCGACGGCCACGAAGTGAAACGGCAGTCGGCGCACGTTGCCGCATTCGAGGCGCAGCTGGTGGCCGGCGCTCGCCGTCGGACCTGGCCGCGCCTTGATGTCAAACGCGTGGAAATCCCGCGTGACACCAGCGATCGTCGACTCAGCCATCACACGCTCCGCCTGCTCGTGCGTTTGACTCACACGCTCACGTAGATGGCGAGCGAGCGCTTGGTCATCCAGCAACTGCCGCCGCTTGTTCGGCGCGGTTGTTGTCGCCGACGCGCCATCGCCGTCGCCCTAGAGAGCAGTACAGTACGCGGAGAAGCTCTTGAGCGGTGAGAACAAGCGCATCACGCTACGAGCTTAGCGGGGCGGAAGATCTGGGGCGGACAAACGTACACCGAAGAGCGGACGCTTGCGGATAGCCTTCTCGAGCGACTTGGAAAAGCGCAGCTGCTCCGCGACCATGCCGCGCAGCATGGCGTTCTCGGCGGTGGCCTTCTGACTCGCGACTTGCTGCTGGTGCGCCACGCGCTGCCACATGGACGCGTCTTCGCCGCCGGCGGCTTCACGCTCCAAGAGTCGCAGTTTGATCTCCAGCTCGCGAACCTTGTGCTTGAGGTACTCGAGCTCCTGCCGCTGTCGGTGCTGGTAGCGTGTCGACGACGACGCCCGCGCAGGCGGACGCGCCGCTAGACGGCCGCTGTCTCCGTCGCTGCCGTGATTCGCCGCCACGCCACTGGAGCAGCGACTCGTGTCGCTGCCGCTACCGCTGCTGCTGGCAACCGTGGCGACGGACTCCTTGTCCTCCTCGTCCTCGTCAGTCGACCCTAGCACCCGCGTCCAACCGCCGCCGCTCGCCACTTCTTGGTGCTCCGTCGCCGCGTCCAGCGGTCGCTCCTGTTCCAGAAACAAGTCGAAGAAACGCAGCACCTCGGCCTCCGTCGGCGCGTCCTCCTCCCCCGTCCGCGCCGGCGGCATCTTGAGCTCTGGCAGCGGGCGAGCCCTCGCCTGCACAGCTGATGCTATACTGTATCATACAGGGAGCGTATCTGGTCCGATGGGTGCTCGCTCTGGCTCCGAGCCAGTGAGTCCAGGATGAGCCGGACGCTTCTGCACCTTTAGTAAATTTTAGTATACTGTAGGTATCGAGCGCAATTGAGAGCGATGTACCCATTCCTCGAGCGACCACGAAACGACCCGACTGGCGTTTCCAGATTGCTACAGAACGACAAGGGTAGCAGGTCGATAGAAGCATCAAGCGTATGAGATAGTTCAGTGAGCGACGGGCAAATGGAGGAGGCGCTCTCCTGATTGAGGCTCACGACCATCTCGTTGAATCCACGGCCACGTCTGGCGTAAGAGGCAGTCAAAGACATGACAACGTCGCTGCCGGGAGATTGCTCGTCACCAAGCGTACCGGCTTGTGATTGGTGACTGCGTTGACAATTGACCATCACACCGGCAGCGATACCAAGTGGATGATCGCGACAGAGAGAGCCATGAGTGTCCTTTGGAGTCATTGGGATCGATTGCACTTCAGCAGCTTCAATTGCGGCTTCAAGGTGACGCATTCCTCTTTAATGACATGTCACTCTTTGGCGCCAAGTTGAAGCGCTGATGTGTTGCTACGGCGCGACCAATACACCCCGAAGCGCGAACAACAGCGCCGCCGCCGCGCCGCATAGCCCCTGAGCTCCCTGCGTCTCCTCCAGCTCGAGCTGTGGCTCCAGAATGCGAGCAAGCCGCACGATCGCGGGCATTGCGACCGGATCCTCGTCGCCCTGTACAACAACAATGCGCATCTCGACGAGCACCCGCCGGAGCTCGTCCTCATCGGCAGCGGCCGCCAATTCGTGCAACAGCTCGTTGAACCGCTCATCGCTTGAGTCCACCGCAGTATTCTTGAGAGCAGCTTCCTCCGTCTCAAACTGATGCGCCGTGCGCTCGCCCAGCGACCGCAGGAACAGCTCACGCACCCGCCGCGGGAGGAACGAGATGTTGCCGCTAGTCGATCGAGGGGTGTAGCTCGTCGCGTCCATCTCGCTGTCCGGATGGGCGACAAGCGACGATTGCTACGTGGACACTCATCAGTCAGCAAACAACATTTACAGGTGCGTATCTACTCAAACACAGACAACGCACCGAGACGACGGAAGATGACGCTGAGAGCGACTGGAGCGATTTGCGCGCCAGGTGTCCGCGGCTGAGCGCCTGGATGCACGTGGCCGCCTCCTCCCGCTCTAGCCGTGCGTCGTCAAAGTACTCGTCCTCCTCGAACTGATCGTCGTCATACGTAGTCCCCCTGCCGCCAAATCCGAATTGCCGGCGGCGCTGTAGCCAGCATCGTTGAATGACACCGGCGGCGATCTCTTCGACATCCAGGCGCTCCTCCTGCTCGCAGCGGTACCGGAACTGGCGGAACCAGCGCTGCAGCACGCGCGCGGCAATACTTTGAGCTCCGACACTCACTGCCATCGAGTTCGACCGCCGATACTCGCGGAACAAGCTTTGGATCCGACTGGCCGCCGCGTGCAAACCTGAGAGCGTGCTCTCCGTCAGTAGCCGGCTCTGGTGACCGCGCACGAGTGCCTGAATCTTCACGGCGCTCAACTCTTCGAGGAAAGCCTGTTCTTTTCGCATCTGATAGCCACACAGCGATGAGAGACTGATAGTCACGTCGTTTCGCAACTTTCCAGGGTAGTGAGGCACTAACCGCGAGAGCAAGAGCGACGTCCCCGTGCTTGCGTTCGATGTACTGGCGACTGAGGCGCCTCGCCTGCGTCCTCTGGACCCGCCAGCGCGCAAGCGAGTGCCTCAGAGCGTTTTGGATACGCCGAATGGCCCTCTCGCTGCTTGGATCACTCTCCAGGCGGCGTCCATGCTCGCTACGAATATCTGCGACTTGTTGTAAAGGTGGTTGAGACCATCGTCGACTCCGGTACATTTGCTGGATGACGCCGGCGGCGATGTCGTGTATTTCTTCTTGCTGCAACAGCAGCATCTCCCGGCTTTCTTCACCTCCATCGCTGTCAGTATCGTGGTCGTTATCGCGGTCTCGGACGCGACGGTTCTGACCGCAATGTCGCCGCACTTGCCGCTGGATTGCTCGCGCGGCGGCGCTCTCCACTTTTAGCTGCCAATGTTGTAGTCGAAGGCATCGATAGTGTGAGTGAGGGTGAGGAAGCAATGACCGACTACCAGTCAGCGGATAACGTACTCGTTTGGACTGGTGGAGTTGCTGGCGGCACACTGCGCCTCTGTAGAACCGCTGGAGCAGTCGTGCAGCCGCAGATCGAGACAGTTGACGCTCGCCTTGACATATCTGAGCGGCTGTTACAAACACAAGTGCGTCCTCCTCCAAGACGCACGACGGCTTCGAATCGGAGGGTGGAGGGACGGCGAGAGGGATCCGAGCAGTATCGTCGCGTCCAAAATGCTCGTGCTTTGTCTGTTGATGACTGCGAGACTCAAGACGCTGGTCTTCATGCTGCAGTTCGGCCAGTGCGTCAGCCATCACACTAGGACTGCCTCCTCCGCCACCTCCGCATTCGTCCAGCAGACTCAACAGCGAGTCGCTGCGCATTCGCTCGAGCTTAGCGCGCATCTTGGACAACGATGCACTGCGTGGCGTCTCGGCTGTTTCTGCCGGTTCATCTCGAGAACCCGCGATCTTAGGCGTCGATGGACCCATGGTAGCGTCACGGGCGTGCTCGTCGCATTGGCGTGCGCGCGGACTGTGACCAATATCGTCGCGAATGCTCTCGGCGATCTCCTTCATGCGTCGCAAGTATGCCATGTGGCTCACACGCTGTCGCGGCAGGTCCAAACCCTCGTCTTCGCCCGCGTAGCCACCCGAGACGTCTCCATCCACTCCACTACTCGCCTCGTCATCCCCGCCATCCAACGCGCTTGAACTCGAGGATTGGCTGTAGTTGAGTGCCTCACGGTGTCGCCGACCATGCTGGCGGCGGTCGGACGGAGAAGCCCGCCTATTGTGTGCCTCGCATCGGATATCTTCCAGTTGCTCGTCATCGCTCGGCTCGTCGTCGTCAAATACCCCGCAGTCATCGTCATCATGGCCGCGAACAGGTCTCTCGTTCTCAACCATTCGGACCCGGGAAAACGCCGCGGACGCGCTCTGCGGTCGCCGTCGCTGCTGCTTGGCACGTCTGGGGGATCCACTTGGCTTCTGTGTGTTCGATGGAGCTACTGTTCTCTGCTGTGGGGGTTCCGTCCCGTGATCGCCGTCCTCTTCGAGCTCGTAATACCGCTCGAGCTTATCCCAATGACGCTCAATGGCGGGCTCCCCCTTGCTTTCCTGAACGCCAGTGTTCCGACGAAAGAGCGTTGTTGAGCTAGATCCATAGAGTTGATTTGAGACCGGTCGCCGTGTTCGCGAGGATGAAGACGAAGCCGACATTGGCCGCTGCCTCCGCGCGTTCGGGCCGGAGGAAGTGGCCACAGTGCTCGAAACAGGCGCTTTGCTGACTCTGCTGTTCGCACCGGAGACACCATTCGCGCCTATCGACGACGCGGACGGCCTCAGTGGGCGGTAGCACTTAGATGCGACGGTCGATTGGTACGACGCGTCGCAGTTGGCTCGAGAGGACCGCGGGCGGTGCAGCTGCGTCCCTCGCCCGGAACTCGACGCCGACTTGGGTCGCGAAGGTCCGTGCTTGCGCTTGGCGTCTTCTAGTGCACGCTGGAACGACGAGCAGAGTGCGGCGTTGCGCTCGCGGTAGCGATTCGCGAGCTCGACCGCCTTGCGAAACCACTGCAAGCTTGCGTCGCCTCGTCCGTTGAACTCGAGCTCGACCGCCAGGTTGTGGTACGCGACGGCGAGCGACACGAGCTTTTCCTCCCGCTCGCCGTCGCCGAACCTGGCTGTTCTGGTGCCGCTGCCTTCCTCCAACCGCACGAGCTCGTCCTGTGCGTGGAATATGGCGGCCTGCGCGTGCTCCAGCGCCAGCTCATGCCTCCCCAGCTGCGACTGGATCGCGCACAGGTTCAGGTGCGTCACTGACAGGTTCACAACCACTGAGGTCGCTTCCTTCGGGGTCTTGCTCGCCGCATCGCCGATCGCGCCGCCGATCCGCGCCGCTTCTTGCAGGTATCGCAGAGCCGCGCGTGGTTTGCCCAGCTTGCGGTAGCAGCAGCCGAGGTTGTTAAGCGTCAGCACCTGCAGTGGCGCCGCGGCTGTAGCGCTGAAGTTGCCTGGCGCGGTGATGGCCTCGGCCTTGCGGAGCAGAGCGAGGCATTGGTCGAACGCGGCCGCCGAGGTCAGGAACTGCATGGCGAGCGCGTTGAGGCCGAGAACGACCTCCTCCAGCGCCGCGCGGACCTGCGGGTTCTCAGCGCCGAGCATGCGGCGCTGGAGCCAGAGTCCCTGCTCCAAACACTCGAGCGCCTCTATGTCCATGCGCTTCTCGCGCAGACACACGACGGTCGAGCGCAGCATGTCCAGCAGTGCGCGGTCGCTCGCTGTGGTCGAGCCGGTCGGGTGTTTGGCGTTGTCGGTGCTGTTGTTGGAGCGCCGCGACGGGGACGAGCGAGGCGGAGACGCCGCTGCCACTGTTGGTGGAGGCGCCTTGGACCGCGGAGGAGACCGGCGCGCCGTGTGCGACGTGTACGGCGGCATCTCGAAGTCGAACGCCGCGCTGGCGGCGGACCGCGCGTGCGCCATCAGGGACAGACAGGTCGTTCGACGTTGTACTTGAGCCACGGAAGGAGGTGCTAGCTCGCTAGTAACTTGTCAGCATTGGCGGTAGCGGACACCACGCGTACCTGGCCGCTCTCCTCTTGAGAGACACAACGCACCGCGAGCGCCGCCCGTTTCGGCTGCCGCGCTCGCCACTATTTTTGCCTGTCGGGCCGCTTCAAAATACCGCTCCAAGTCGCCATGCGCGCTCCACGCACCGCGCTGGGCTCGCGGTCGAAACGTGAGGGCCGCGCCGACCTGCTCAACACGAGGCACGCACAGTGAGACGTTGCTGGACCGCTCGGCTGCTCGCTCGACGCACACCTGGTCCTTGTTACAACGTTACGCGTCTCGTGCGCCGCCGCTCAGCGGAGCCTTCTCCAGCGCAGCGACCCGCCGCTGCAGCGCGGCGATCTGCTCTGCCTGCTGCGCGACCAGCTTGAGCAGGTCCTGCTTCTCGCCCTGCAGGCGCTCGGCCATCTGCTTGTACATGTCGGCCAGTCTGGCCGAGTCGTCCGTTGTCGTCGAAGCCTGGCTGGCCGTGCGCGCGCGACGGCCGTCGAAGTCCAGGTCGACGCTCATGGCCTTGGACTTGACAGCGTGGTGGCTGCGCAAGCGGTCGTGCATCGCGAGCTGCCGCGCGCTCAGCGGCGGCGGCGCGGCCCCCAGTGCCGGCGTGGAGCTGCTCGATGACAGCCTGCGATGCGCCGGCTTCTGCACTGGCGAGCGCGCGATCCCAAGCGGCCGCGGGGCCACTGCGGGCGTCGCGACGGCGACAGGGGCCGATAAATTACTGGCGGAGAGCGCGAAGCCATCCGCGGGGCCGGGCGAGTCGAACGCCGACGATCCCAGAGACGGCGACGGTCCCGGAGACGCGAATCGGTCGGTGCCTGACAGGTCGCGACGCACACTCGGCGCGAGCGGCGGCGTCTGCGGCATCAGGTTGTTCGAGGACGCGGCGAACAGGTCGCTGACCGACCGCGCGTCGTTCCCAGGCATCTCCTGTTGCGGCCGCGACTGCTGTTGCTCAAGCCCTCGGCCCGACTGTGGCTGCGGCGGCGGCTGCTGGAAGAAGGCGGCCGAGTCGCTCCCTGTCGACCGCGGCGGCGCCGGGAACGCGCTCACGTAGCCGGCGCCGTCAGCGCTCCGGGGTGGCGCGACGCGTCCAGGCAGCGGCCGCGAGTCGTCGTTGAGGTCCACCGTCTCGTAGACGGAGCGCGCACCGCTGCCTCGGCGCTGGCTGCCCGAGGACGACGGCGGCGGCGGCGGGTGCGCCTGCTGCCGCTGGAACTCCTGCGCTTGGTACTGGTACGGGTTGTGCTGGTAGAAGTAGAACGCCGGGTGGTCGGGCGGCGGCGCCGCGACCGGCGGCGCGCTCGGCACGTAGCGACCGTCCGAGGACCTCGGCGGACCGGCGCCCGCGGTTGGTGGCCCCCCGCGCGGGCCCGCCACGCGCGGAGGCAGCGGGTACAGGCGCGCGCCGGAGGAGCGCGGAGGACCGGCGGCCGCGCGCGGCGGCGGCGCCAGCAGGCTCTCGAGCTGCGGGTTGTCGCTGGCGCCCGGCGTCCGGCGCGCGTCCGCGTCGGCACCCGCGCCCGCGCCCGCGTCCGCGTCCGCCGCCGGCGCGTCCGCCACGAACCGCTGCAGCAGGCGGTTCATGCGGCTGGGAGCGGGGAGGATGGATGGATCGCCGAGCACTTGGCGTTTGTATGCCTCCGAGCGCGGGCGGGCGGACACGGACAGCGCGGTTGACCGGCAATGCGCGCGGATTGGGATTCTCCGGTCCAAATGCCGATTTTCGACCAATGAAGAAGCAACAATTACTCGCACCGAACATATCGGCAGTACATGCTGGAGCAGCTTCGGTGAGGCGAGGCGAGGCGAGGCGAGGTGGGCATGTGCGTGCGTGCGTGTGTATGCTCATGCGAATTCAAAGCGCTTGCGTCCTAATGGGGTCCTACCAACTACCGACAGCTCCGCACTACCTATCCGCCCGCCTCGCCGCTGCACTGGCCTCGCCGCTCGGCCGCCGGCCTACCGGAATCGGCGGTGGTACTCGGCCGCCGACGCCGGCAGGTCGTACGCCAGGTCCTGCGCACTCTTGTCGTACAGCGCGCGGTGGTCCTCCTCCGCCTCGGGTGCCGCGCTGAACGCGCTGCCGTGCGACGCCGCCGACGATGACAAGTAGTCGGCGCCAAGGAGCCCGCCTAGCGAGCTGTACGCGGCCGCTCTGCCGCCCGCCTCGTCCTCCTGCATCCCGAACGCGCCTCCGTACCCGCCGCCGTCGACCGGGAGGCCCATGCCAATGCCCATCATGCCGCCACCAAACCCGTCCGAGGACGCCACCGCGCTCCCGTTCGTGTGCCCATTGTGCGGCTCGCCGTACCCGTTGTGCCACGACGGGCCGTTGCGGAACATCGCGTAAAGCGGCTGAGGCCCCGGAGGCAGTGGTGGCGGCTGCGTGCCCTCCGATGACGCGGATCGGTGCTGCAGCGGCGGCGAGTGCCATGGCTGCTGCCACGACGGCGCCTGCCATGACAGATGGGAACCGTTCGAAGCCGACGCATCGTCGTCCAGCAGTCCGTGGGACAGGTAGCCAGCCTCGGAGGCTGACAGCGACGTCAAGTCCGTCGATCCACGCGCGGTCGAGGCCGGTGACAGCTTCCACTGCTCCATTACGGGGTCCGACAGCGGGCTGAGCGCGACGTCAAGCGGCGACAGTCCTCCGTTCGAAGCCGCACCGTTCGCGGGGAACTTGTCCGACAGCGAGCCGAGAGACGACGAGCTGGCCGAGTGAAGCGGCGACGCGATGCTGCCGGCGCCGCCGTTCATCGAGAGCGCCTTGCCAGAGTCGCCCAACACCAGGCTCGACAGCGCGTCCGCGACGCCGTCCGTGGTCGACGACTCGAGGCGCAGAGATGACGAGTCGGCAGCCCTTCGAGATGGCGAGGGAGATCCAACAGACGACGGAATGCCCGCCATGGGCTTGGGGACGCCGCGGGAGCCGTAGCGAACGGCCGCCGCGTACCCAACTAGAGTGCCGCTGTTCATGAGGCTCGCGGCCGACAGCCGCGTCTTCGACGGCGTGCTCGGGATCGACGGCGACTCCAGCGGGTGGTTCGCCAGGCTGCTCGTCGACGGGATGCTACCCGAGAGAGACACGGGTGGTGTCGTCGCGATCGAGGAGTTCAGGTCGTCCAGACTGCCGACGGACCCTGGACCTGGCCCGCCGAACGACCCGGCGCGAGATGAAACCGATCGCGGCGGAGGCACGTCTGTGCGCGGCACGGCACGCTTCACCTCGACCGACTTGCCGTCGATCACGTGGTTCTTCTCCTTGAGTGCGAGCTCAACACTCGTCTCCGACTCGAACACGACGAAGCCGAAGCCGCGCGACTTGTTCGTCTCGCGGTTGAACATGACCTCGGCAGACACGACCTTGCCGAACTGCGAGAAGTATTTGCGGAAGTCCGCTGCGAAGAGGGAGATACGCAGTGTTAGACGTCTGCGATCGCGACGGAATCGCCAGATAGCTAGCGAACCAGCTCTCCCATGATTGCTCACCGTCTTTGGTCTCGTAGTGGAGCCCGCCGACGAAGATCTTCTTGGTCGCGCCGCCGGCCGCGCTGTTCAAGCCGTTGATACTGGCGAGCGGTCCGCCGCCGCGGCCCGAGAACGACGAGTTCGAGCCAGCCGAGACGCCACCCCCGACGTCCCGCAGACTTTCGGCACGCGGTACAGCGCGCTTGGCCTCGACCTGCACGAAAAGCGCGTGAACGGGAAGTCAGCGCTTGTCAACGGACAGCGAGGTGGTCGCGACGTACACGGCGGCCGTCGAGGATGTGTGTGGACTGCGTCAGCGCGCGGTCGACGCAGGACGGGTCGGCGTACGTGATAAACCCAAAGCCGCGCGAGCGGCGAGAGATCGGGTCCTTCATCACCACGGCGTCCGTGACGGCGCCGTACGCGCCAAAATACTGCCGCAGCTTGTCTGCGCGTCCGAGATAACCCGACCGTCAGCGCTCGACCTGAGAACGCGGCGAGCAGCCTGAGAGAGGAGGACGGCGACAGCTACAGCGACGTACCATCCGTGGTCTCGTAGGAGAGCCCCCCGATGAATATTTTTCTGCGCGCGCACGGCGGAGGAAAAGGAACAGGCACCGGCGCCGGCGGTGTGAGTTGACGATGTGCATGACCGACCGGATACATACACGCGTACATACACTCGACGATGGAGAGACGTACCCGAGCTTGGTGGTGGTGGCGTCGCTCATGGTCGCTCGCTCGCTCCGTCCCGCTAAATAATTACACGAAGATCACAATAGATAGGGCGTCTTGTCCAGGCCGCTCGGCTGCGGCGGTGCGCTGGGGGGCGAACGCCAACCGCGGTCGCGCCGAGTTCGGTCGTGCACGCGGTCGCTCGCGCGCGGGTTCGTTCGCTCGGTCGGTCGATCCGCCGCGGGCAGCGCGGTCGCGCGCGCGCGTCTGCTCGCTCCGTCGACGCTCGGGCGGCGGAGGAGACGCGGGCGGAGGCGAGGAGAGGGCGCGTGCGTCGAGCGGCGGGCGAGAGGCCGATTGCCGCTGGGCTTGGTCCGCGTCTCGCACTCGTTCGTCTGATGTCGTGCGGTCGGTCCGTCGGTCTTCTCCTGTCTGCCGGCGTCACTGCTGCACTCTCCTGCGACTGACTTGCTGTTTGTATACCGTATGGGGGGCGGGTCACGGCGACCCGAGCGGGTCCGGCCCGCATTTCGTAATCCGAGAACACGGCTGATCAGCCTACTGAGAAATACGAACACGTTGCAGTAGCTTCCACATCTTCGTCGCTCGCGAACAAGCGATCCGCGCCGACAATGGGGGATCCAGAGCCCCCTGCGTGGTTGCGGGGTCTACCAGCCGCCTCGTGGCGGGATCCCTCGAGTCAGTGGCCGGGCGGTCGGCATACGCTCGCCGCGCCGCTCGCGGTCGCCGGCGCCGCCGCCGTGTGTCCGTTCTTGCTGTCGTCGATCGTTGCAACTTCAAACGAGAAAACCCGGTTGGTTGGTTTCGCCAGGAGACCCGACCCGGGTCGACGTCATCTCGTCTGTTGCGACGCTACAGCCACCGCTTTCGTCATGCGCTGTAGCTGGATAACCGTTCATATATTATACGCTCAAAGCGATGTGGCTCGGACGATCGGTCGCAACTGCTCATTCCAGAACCAGTGCACTTCGTATATTGGATAGTCAGTGCTGTGACTGTCTGGAGGGTCGACTGCGGTGTGGATCTGAGGGTAGGGAGAGGCGAAACAACTCGAGGTAAGTATGTCCAGATTCCCTCTCTGTGCTTTCGATCCCTAACCTCGACGCAACCTGACACCCTGCACTGCGGCGACGCACACTCTGGAACGCCGAGGCGCCGCTGCCAGAGCCCGTCGCTCTCGCTTTGCCCGTGCGCGCGCTCATGAAGAACGCCCATGCGCTCTCGAGCTGCTCGTGACACGCGGGGGCTCGGTCGCTCATCAGTGCAATGCCAGCGGCCAGCGACGGCGACAGCCAGCGCGCGCGCGGGGCTACGAGAGCCTTTCTCCTCGCCGACTGCGACCTTCCCAAAACAGACAGCCTCACGATCCCAACGGACCGCCCCAAAACAAACTGTTTTGGGCAAACCCGTATTCGTTTGACAGGCCTGGCCCGGGTTCCTTGCGGTGGTTCGCTCATTTCAAGTGAGTATGGCCAGAATCTCTGCACCCGATATTTTAGCGGCTGCGCTGCCCCCTGGCACCACCCCACGATTATCCATTGCAGGCGCGCGCCAAGCAGCCGCCCGCCACCGCCGAGAGAGAACACGATGGCGCAAGCGGCGGCGCTCCTGGGCCGCGTCCGCGCGACGAGAGGCCCGCGCCGCGCGCTGCTGCCGCTGCTGCGCTCGCTGAGCGGCGAAACGGCGCCCGCGACGGCGGCAGCGGCAGTGGCAGCGGAGCCGGCCGAGAGCGCGGCCGAGGCGACGCCGGCGGGCAAGCCCCTGAGCGACACGCTGCGCGAGCTCAAGGCGAGTGAACACTTCGACCTGATCGTGATCGGCAGCGGGCCCGCGGGCCAGAAGTGTGCGATTGACAGCGCCAAGCACGGCAAGTCAGTCGCGATCATCGACAAGCGCGACATGATCGGCGGCGTCTGCATCCACACGGGCACGATCCCGTCCAAGGTGCGGCGCAGGCTCCGCGCGAACGGACTCACTTGCGTGCTGTCTCTGTGCGTGGTGGGTAGCACTCACCAATGTGTGCGCGATGCATCACGAGTAGACGTTCCGCGAGGCGACGCTGCATCTCACGGGATACCGGCATCGCAGCTTCTACGACTCGTCATCGTCGCCGAGCAAGCGCCTGGGCATCGAGGAGATCCTGCAGCGCGTCAAGAAGGTCGAGGTCGCCGAGATGGACATCACACGGCACCAGCTCATGCGCAACAACGTGGAGCTGATCCACGGCACGGCACGCTTCCTGCCCGACGCGGACAAGAACATGGTCGCCGTGCTCTCGAACGACTCGTACGAGACGGCCACGGATGCCAAGCGCCACTCGAGCGCCGACATCTGCAAGCGGTGCGTCTGCTAAGACTCTCACGCTCAGTGGCTGTCCGTCTGCGACTGGGACGCTAACTGAAAGCGTTACGGACAGGGTGCTCACGGCCGACAAGTTCCTCGTGTGTGTCGGCACGCGACCGGCGCGTCGCCCAGACATCCCGTTCGACGGCGAGACGATCTTTGACAGCGACCAGCTGCTCTGGGGCGGCGTCCGGTCGGTGCCCAAGCGGCTCATTGTCGTCGGCGCCGGCGTCATCGGCATGGAGTACGCGTCCATGATGAGCATCATTCCTGGCACGGAGGTGACGGTCATCGACGGCCGCAAGGAGATCCTGGACATGGCCGACAAGGAGGTGTCGGAGGCGCTCTGCTACTCGATGCGCCAGACGGGCACGCGCTTCTACACGGAGGAGAGCATCAAGAGCGTCGAGAAGCGCGACAACGGCGAGGTCGTCGCGCACCTGAACAGTGGCAAGACTATCGTGGGCGACGGACTGCTGTACACGCTTGGGCGCCAGGGCAACACGGACGGACTGAACCTGCAGGCTATCGGTCTAGAGCCTGACAAGCGCGGCCTGCTCAAGGTCAATGACAACTTCCAGACGACGGTGCCTCATATGTGCGCGGCTCTCGATTGCTCTTCGGTGCTCTATCGCTTTGCACTAACGCGCTGTCTGTTGTTGATACTTGCGCTGTAGTTATGCTGCTGGCGACTGCATCGGGTACCCGGCGCTGGCGTCCACGTCGATGGAGCAAGGCCGCCTGGCGTCGGTACACATGCGCACGGCGAGCCCGACGAACAAGCTCAAGGACAAGTCGGATGAGCTGAGCGACACGAGCCACATGCGCATCCGCATGCGCTCTGGCGAGGTCTTCCCGTTCGGCATCTACACGGTGCCCGAGATCTCGATGGTGGGCAAGAACGAGCAGCAGCTGACGGCCGAGAAGGTACCGTATGAGGTCGGCGTCGCGCGCTACGAGGAGCTCGCCAAGGGCCAGATGCTCGGCGGCGTGCCGGGCTTTCTCAAGCTCATCTTCTGTCCCGACTCGCTCAAGGTACTGGGTGTGCACGCCATCGGCGAGGGTGCCACGGAGATCATCCACATCGGCCAGGTCGTCATGTCCACGGGCGGCACGATCGAGTACTTCCGCAACGCCGTGTTCAACTACCCGACGCTCGCCGAAGCCTACCGCGTCGCGGCGCTCAACGGGCTGCGTAAGGTTGAGAGCCTCCACGAATAGAGGCTGCTCCTCTGGCCGCCAGCTCGTTCGTGGCGGGTTGGTTCACCGTGTCGAAGGAGGCGTGGGGCATGCGCGGATCGCGATGACAGCGAGGGAGACAGACGGACGGACAGATGCATGGACTGAAATGAACAGCCAAAGCTGGCTGGCGATAGACGAACGGTTAGTTCCATGTGCTGGAGATGCCGCTCCGTATTATTAGACGAGCGATGGGGCAGGCCTCAAGCACCGACAGGCCGGCGGATTGCGACCTCGATGACGAGACGATCGAGGAGATCCGCATGACCACCGCGCGTGCGTGCTGGTGGCATATGGTCCATGGACGTCCTGCGTCGTGGCACTACGCCGGGATTGACTCGCGGTTGGTCTTTCGCCACTGCCGATCACAGTCCCGCCCAAGGAGATCTACCGCCTGCGCCGCAAGTTTCGTGAGCTCGCAGCAGGCGACAGCATGTCCAAGGCCGAGTTCCTCGCGATCCCGGGTGCGGCGAAGGTTTCCGCGCTCCGCCCCGGCTGCACCGCCCTCCTCGCTCTAACTGCGCGCGGATAGGCGTCGCGCTCAGTCCCTTGCGCGATCGCCTCTTTTCGGGGTTAGATCTGTCGGCGGACGCGTCCATCTCGTTCCACGTGTGTGCCTGCTGTTCACCCGCCGCGTTGGACGCGCATGCGGCGCTCGCTCACCTGTCTGTCGACTGTCGATATCTCTTGGCGAGGAGCAGGAGTTCGCGCGGTTTGCGCACGTCTTCAGCTACCACAGCTCTCGGGACGTCAAGCTCCGCGGTGTGTTTGCGGTTGTCCATCCACTGACTGCATGACCACACACACACACGCACATTGACGCGGCAGCTCTCCGCGCAGAAGCGTTCCGCCTGCACGACTTCGATGGTGACGGCAGGCTATCGGCAAGCGACCTGCGCGAGTACTTGGCGCTCGTCTACCAGCCGGCGACCGACGACGACACCGGCGACACCGGCGACACCGGCGAGGCAGAGACCGCTCGCCACGAGGTGCGTTCGACCCCAACGAGCTGCTCCTCGAGTGCTACTGAGCTCCACGACCGTCGCATTGGTGACGCGATCGCGCAGATGATCGAGATAATCGTGGCGCGCGTGCTGGACGAGGCGTCGTCGGCGCCGACCAAGGACTCTCTGGCGTTCGACGACTTCGCCAAGGTGCGCGCTCGCTCCGTGCCGCCGGACTGACTGCAGCCGCGCCAGCGCCAGCTCACGCACCGACTGGCGAAACGGAAGCGCAGGTGCTGCGGGCGACGGACTTCGAGAGCCGCCTGACCATCCAGATATGACGCGCATGCACGTGCTGGTCGACCGCCGCGACCTTCGGCGGCAGGAGCGAGCGAGAGCAAGAAGCGGGTTCATCAATTCGAAAGTGCCTGCCAGTAGTTTGATCTGCTTGACATCCCTACCCCTTGCATCGTTCAACGTTATGTGTGGGCTAGGCAAGGAGCTGGATATTCTGCTGGCACAGCACGCACTCGCCTGCCGAGCAGTTCACCCACCGTCGCACGCGGCGCTATGTATTTGCAGCGGTGCGATGCCGCTGGCGCGAGCGATAGTGTCGCTACGCCGCTGCTGGCGGGCTCACATTGCGCTGCCAGCAGCGACGTGCCGACCGAAACCGACCGCTCGTCGCCTGATTCGAGCGAAAATATCTTGAGGTTTGTATGGATCCGCGACGACACGCTTCACCCAAAACAGCGCGTGGACGACGCCAGAAAAACATCCGGACACAAGGCTCTCTATTTTTATGCCACGGTACTTCCCCGTCCGCCTCCTCCCAGCAGCGCTGGCATTCCCGTTTCCCGGCAACGGCAGCAAAGGCGTCCTTTCCCCATACAATTCCCCATACACTCGGCCGTCGACGCCCGAGGACGACATGGCCAAGGACGCGCGCGCGGCAGGCGGCGCCGGGGCCGCGGCCGCGGGCGAGAGCGTCGCGGCCCCCGTGGACACGACGGAGCTGCTGGGCTACGACAAGATGCGGACGCCCAACAGCTCGGAGGTGCCAGGCGCGGCGGCGGGAAGCGCGCGCTCGCAGCGCAGCGAGGCTGGCGGGGACAGCGCGGCGGGCGGTGCGGAGCGCGCCGAGGCGGACGCTGAGAACGCGAACGACCTCATGCACGGCATCAACTCGTTCTGGGCGCTGGTGTTCCCCATCTGCATCACGATGATCCTCGCCAGGTACCTATCGCGCCGTCGTCGAATGTTGATGCGGCTAGGACGATGTCAGGGCGAGGAAGCGGCGGCTGGCACCTTGGAGTCGAGTGAATGGCTTCTGACGGCTCTCGTTGGCTCTGCGCGCAGTCTGGTCGTGGTCAACTATCGCAGTGCGAGCATCGAGCAGTCCATGCAGTACGTGAGCGTGTGTGGATGGCGAGGAGACGAAAAGCGGCGACGCCGGAGCTGACGCTGACGCTGACGCTGGCGCTGACGACGCAACTACGCCCACAGGACGTACCTCGTGTATGGCGACTCCGACTCGAGCTCGAGCAGCACGTCGTCCAAGGTCGGCGAGTCGCTCGTGAACGCGCTCGTCATCATCGGCGCGATCGCCCTGCTGACGTTCGGCATGGCCCTGCTGTACAAGTACAACTGCATGAAGGTTTGCTCGGCGGGTCGCGCCGCGCTATTCCTTGTGATGCCACCGACACCCACGCTCACTCGTGTGCTACCTGTCGCGTTTGTCCTCGCTCAGTTCCTCGCGGGGTACATCATGTTCGCGTCGACGGCGATTCTGAGCTTTGTGGGCGGCCAACTCGTCGACGAGATCGTGAACGACCATTTCGGCTGGGCCGTGGACTGGCCGGCCTTCCTCTTCGTCATGATCAACTTTGGTGTCGTCGGCGTCGTGTCCATCTTCTACCAGAAGGGCACGCCCAAGTTTGTCCAGAACGGATACCTCGTCATGGTCAGCGTCATTCTCGCGTGGGAGTTCTCCATGTGGCCAGAGGTGCGTGAGCTCTCTACATCAATTGCCTGCCTCGCTCTCCTCCTCTTCCGACCGGATGGACTGAGCTAATGCGAGTCTTGCTGCGCTCCGACAGTGGACAACCATCACATTCTGCGTGCTGTTTGCGTGCTACGACCTCTGCGCCGTGCTGACCCCATGCGGGCCGCTCAAGTACCTCATCGGACTCATCCAGGACAAGCAGGCCCCTCTGCCGGGTCTTCTCTACGAAGCGGAGGTCCGCGACGGTGTCACTCACGCGGAGCACCGGGAGCAGCGCCAGCAACGGCGTCAGCAGCAGCAGTCGCAGCGGACCACGAGCTCTAGCCACAACGAGGAGCCTGCCTCCCGCACGGACGTGCACCACGCGTCGGCGTCTCATGCGTCACACTCGTCGTCTGGCGCTCGGTCCACCCCGGTGGCGGAGCCGGTGCCCGCGATGCCGATGGCCGCTCCTGTTGTCGCCGCGCCTCCAATGACGGAGCCTCCGATGGCGGTCGCGATCCCCGCGAACGTCGACGCGGCGTCGATCCCTGTGCTTTCGGACCGGCCGCGCAACGTGGCCGAGTCGAACTTCACGACGTACGACTGCGAGACGCTGGATGACCTCGTGAGCCTCTTGACCGTGTTCTACGAGACGTTCAGTCCGGAGGACGCGTGGAAGGCGCCGCAGGTCGCCGAGAAGTTCTTCCCGACGCAGGACCGGCTGTGGCTGCTCATTTTCCACAAGTACATGGTCTGCTCGTGCTCGATGGACATGCCGTGCCCGGTCCAAGTGCGCCAGGACCGTCGGAGACGTGCGCGCGAGGAAGAGGAGGAGGAGGACAAGACGATCAAGCTCGGTCTGGGCGACTTCATCTTCTACAGCGTCCTCGTCGGCCGTGCCGCCATCGAGGACTTCTCGACCTTCGCTGTCGCCTTCCTCTGCATCGTCCTCGTACGTTTCGCGTCTCGCGTCTTTCTCTCTTCTCTCTTCTCTCTCGTTTGTGGTGCATCGCCCCGCCGTACGCTCGTCACCTGACCTCTGTGTGGATGGCGTATTGATCTGTGACGCAGGGTCTTGGCGGCACGCTGTTCCTGCTATCCGTGCTGCACAAGGCGCTGCCGGCGCTGCCGATCTCGATCTTCCTCGCGACCATCTTCTACTTCATCACCAAGTACCTGTTTGTGGACTTCTGCACCTTCGTGATGGCGTACCCCGCCGCCCTCTGAGGTCGATCGTAGTATTTAGATGGGTGTCTGACGCCCGCGACGGTCAATCCGATTGGCAAACAGCACCGCGCGTCGGCGTCCGCCTCGCCTCGCCTCGCCTTTCCCACTTCCTTCCTAACCGCCCGGGTAGCCTCGCCGACTACTGACGACTCGCGACCTGCCGCTCGCTCGCACGCCGACTCACTTGCGCAGGTGCCAGGACGCCATATGCGCGTGCTGGATCCAGCGGCTGCGCAGCTCGTCGTCCAGCATGCAGAGTCCCTCGACGGGCCGCACGCGCGCGTCGCGGAAGCTCTCGGCGTAGTCGAGCCCGTGCTGCTCGTGCAGCAGCGCGACGTAGTCCGAGAGCAAGCCCGAGCCGGCGACGTCCTGCACCAGGTCCTGCTCCATGTCGCGTAGACCGAGGAAGTGGCGCATGGCGCCCTCGATGAGCGCCTCGACGTGCCGGTTGCGCGTCTCGACAGCGATCATGGCCCAGTTCAGCAGCTGGAACGGCCGGTTGAAGCCGTAGGTCGCGCCACCGCGCGCGCGGTACGTCGGCGCCGAGAACTTGCCGACCGCCAGGTGCGTCTCCTTGCCCAGCAGCACAGCGCAGCCGGCCGGCAGCGCCACGTCGGCCGCGTCCATGACTGGCGCCGTGTCGGCGTCCACGACTAGCCCGCCGAGCTTGTAGAGCAGCAGCAGCTTGAGCAAGTCGAAGCCCGCCACGCGCGGGATCGCGCGCTCGTACGCGCGGTGCACGTGCGGCGCGAAGCCCTCGAGTACGCGCGCCGCGCTCGTGTGCACCGTCACGTTGAAGCCGCGCGCGACGTACGCTAGCACGAGCGCCGGCGCCTGCGTCAGCTCGCCGATCCACAGCACGTGGACGTGAATGCCAGCCGCGCGGTCCGCGTTTGTTGCCGCAAACTCTGGCGCCAGCAGCGCCGGCGCGCGATCCTCGGGCGTCTGCGCGCGCCAGCGAGGCGTCCGCGTGGATAGCGCGGCGTCCGGCGCCTCGTCGCCGCCGTCCACGAGGCCTAGGGCGATGAGCGTCTCGGCGCGCTCGAGGAGGCGCGGCAGCTCCGGCTTGGGTTGGAGTCCGCGCGCGAGCAGATGAAGCAGCACCAGCGCCGCGCCGATCGCGAGCAACAGCTCGAGGCGCCGTCGCTGCGAGAGGCGCGCGAGCAGCTGCCACGCGGATCGGCGCCAGCGAGGCGTGAGGCGCTTGGACGCGTCGTTCAAGAACGCGCCGGACATGACTGCTCGCGGACCGATTCGGCTGTGAGGAGGGCGGCGGGCGCTCTCTCGCGGTCGGCAATGCGAGAGAGAGAGAGAGAGAGAGCGTATGGTGTCCTGCGCCACCCCCAGGAAGGAGGAGCGCCGCCAGGAAGCGCTCGAGGCACCGGCATGCATCCATGTGCGTTCGTCGTGTTGATGCGGAATGGCGGCCTTTGGTGACGCCATGTTCAATGTGATGTGGAGTGCTCTACATGTCAATTGGGGCGCTCCAGATGTGTATGTGGGCTTGTCTCAGACGGAGCCGGACTTCAAGACCTCTTCCAAAGTATGTGCAGGAGTATTTGGTCGTAGCCTTTCACTTGAGTCGCATCCAGTTACACTTCTGAAAATGGATATGATCAAGAAACTAGTGCACAACTCGTCGTAGATCGTCAGCAGCCCCCTCACATTCTCGCTCACCAGCGCCGAGCAGCGCAGCATGGCGACGACAGCGCACGCGGACGGTGGCAGCGGCGCGCGCTGGTGGCACGCGGACGCGGAGGCCGACCGAGCGGAGAACCACTGGCGGCGCACCTTCTGCCAGGTTCCAGCGAGCGCCATCGGCACGCAGGCGGAGCGCGGCAAGCGCAGTCTGCGGCGCGTGGTAGCCTTCTTCCGGCGGCGTGCGGCGGCCGAGCGGCAGCTGGGTGTCGAGCTGCGCGCGCTGCTGCAGGAGCCGCTAGACGACGGCGAGGAGCCGCTCGAGGCGCTTGAGGAGCCTGGCGCGAGTCTGCGGCGTGCGTTGCTCGAGCTGCGCGCGTCCGCCGAGGCCGCGTGCCACCAGCAGTTGTTGCTCGCCACGGTGCTTGAAGAGCAAGTGGCCGAGCCGCTCGCGGCGCTGCAGGACGCCTCGGCCGCATATATTCGCACGCTGCGCGACGAGATCGCAAACGTGGACGGCGAGTTCGAGGCCGCGAGTGGGGAACACGCGCAGGTTGGTTGGCTTGTCGAGTGCTGCTCTGGCATTCGCGCTGGGAGAGAGCGAGAAAGAGAGAGAGGGAGAGGCGTCGACCGCCTTGGACTGTTTGCTCATGCTGCTGCGTATGCGAGGTACAGGCGGCGGAGAGCGCGCGGAGAGCCGCAAAGGAGCTGCGCGAGGCTCGCGAGCGCCAGCGGATCGCGCTGCATGTGAGAAACGTGAAAGAGAGACGCGGTAGTGCAGCGCTGTCCGAGGTGTGAGGAGACTCACCGTGTGGATCGGTCGATGTATGGGACGCAGGGCATCGGCGTACCGGCGTTCGAGCTGCAGCGGCTGGCGGCGCGCGTGGCTAAGTGCGAGGAGGAGCGCGCGCAGGCCGAGATGACGCGCGCGCGTGCCAAGACGCGGCTGTACAACCGTATCATCGCGCGCGACGAGATGGCCATGGCCGTGAGCGTCGCATACCAGAAGGCTGAAGAGGAGCGCCTCGACCAGCTCCGCTCAAGCCTGCAGCGGTATGCGCACGTCGAGCGCGAGCGCCTGCGCGCGGCCGACAAGACGCTCACGGCCCTCGAAACGCGCGTCGCGAACGTTAGTCGCGCCGAGGACGTTCAGCTCTTCATCGACGTGAGTCCTTCGCTCCGTCCGTCTGTTCGTTCGATCGATCCTTGGCTCGTCGACCGCCTGCCTTGCTTGAGTTTGGAGATGCGGACTCACGCGTGTGCTGACGGCACAGAACCACCGGGACCCGGACAACCTGCACTTCCAGGGCAAAGCGCTCGCGCTGCTCGACTGGCAATGGAGCAAGACGCACGCGTCGCCCGCGCGAACAAGCGACGGCGGCGAGGTTGCCCTCAAGCCGCCGCTGCAGACGTCCGATGGGCTGTTCGAGGCGCGCGCCAGCTGGGAGGAAGACCAGGAGGAGGGTGACGACGGCGTCGCGGTCCCACGACCAAGCGGCGATCAACGCGCGGTCGCTGGGCCGTCCTCAATGCCGTCGGCGACGCTCGGGTCGCTCATACAAACACCAATGGGTGCCGCACTCCACCAGTTCTTCGTCCGTGAGCTGCGGCCTCAAGGTGGCGACACGAGCCGACAAGACCAAAGGCAAGTGGCTCCAAGTGACGGTGAACCCATCTCCGTGCGTGGCAACGAGACGGGGAACGAACCAGCAGCTCAAAATGGAGACGCAGCGGTTGACGCCGCTTCTCCTCGAGGCTCGGCGCTGTCCCCGCGGCCGGTGGAGCCCGTGTTCGACGGCGAGAAGGTCGTGAGAGTTGCATGTCGATCGGCGGCGGGACGCGCCATGTTCGTCAAGTGTCTGAACCAGCAACGCAGCCTCGAGACGCGCATCAAGGACCGCGCGAGCTTCGACGCGCTCGCCGCGTGCACGAACGCCTTCCTTGACGAGTGCGTGCGCGAGAGCGACATCAAAGCCGCCAAAACCGCCATGATCCTGGCCGAGACGTTCTACGTCGCTCGAGGAGACAGTGGAGCGCGCGCGACGGACTCGTCGCCACGCGACGCCGCGAGTGATGACAACGACGCAGATAAGGAGGAGATGCCACCTCGTCGTGAGCGACGAGAGAGCGCGAACGAAGCGCTGTTGCACTCGGTGGAAGAGGCCCATCCTGCGCTTCTGCAGCGTGGTGCCGCGCGCATGTATTTGCAGGAAGAGATCAAGAAGCACACAATCTGGAAGAGCCCGTCTGTACGTCCGTATACGCATCGGAGGCGATGTAGGAGGCAAGTGCGCGGCGATGAACTGACCTGTATCGGTGTGTGTATGTGCGCGTGCTTGTGTGTGTGTCGCCATGCCGTGTTCAGTTCTGGGAGAAGGCGCTGCTGCTCGCGATCCGAGAGGAGCTGCTCAAGACGCCGCAGCAGTGTCCGTGGGAAGAGCTGCCCAGTGGCACCTCCACGCACGATGGTGAGTGCTACACGATGTGCCTCTTTATACCTGCGCTGGAGTTCCGCTCCTGACGACTTGTGGACGCCGCAGGACTGCCGTCGCGCGAAGAAGCCGTGAGCCGCGTGCACAACATTGTATTCGGGCAGCTCGGGTCGTTCACGCTCAGCATGCTCGAGTTCGAGGTGTCGGCGCATCAAATCGAGTCGTTTGTCGAGACCATGAGCGACGCGCACGAGCTGACAGAGGACCAGCGTTTCCTGCTGCGGAAGAGTCTGCGAGATATCTGCAGCGCGCTGCAGGCTCCGTCCTAGATGTGGAGCCGACAGACATGCGTGGGCGTCCGAGCCAGCGTCCCGCGTACCATCGCGAGTTTCGTGACTCCCGTCAGCACTTGCGAGAGAATTGAACCTTCGGGAGTTGCGCGACAAAAGCGGGCTTACGGAACATGACTCCCTATGACACTACCTCGCCTCGCGAAAATGCCGAGGAAGCCGTCGTTGGAGCTGACGTTCCGTAATATCGACCCCGTTTTGCTTGTGAAAGGGACTGGCTGTCAGTAACGACTCTGCTCTCACAGACTCGCTCCCATGTCACTGGAAGCACCTAGATGGATGTTCATGCCACTACGACATCTCTCTCTCTCTTTCGGACCATCCACTGGATGCGCTGAATGGTGATGGTGCTGGAGACTTGATCAGCTCCTGGGTCGCCGTTGCAGACCGGAGGAACGCTCGGATAAACCCGCGGGCTGGCGCTGCAAGACCTTCAGCGCGCTGTGCGCCGCGTTCACATCGCGGTCCTCCGTCTTTCCGCACCCGCCGTGCTTCTTCAGGCAGTGCAGCACCTTGTGGACTGGATACTTGCGCACAATGCCGTCGAGGCAGATGCGCTCCTCCTGTTGATTCTCGTGGTCGGCGATCGCACTGCACTCGTGGTGCTCCTTGCTTGTGAGGTATTCGTCGACCACGACGGCTTGACAGAGGCGCAATAGTCGCTGGACGAACTCCTTTACAGATCCTGTCGGGCACTTCTTGATCAGGTTCTTGCCGGCGAGGTCACAATCTCCGAACCCAACCACGGTGCACGACTCAAGAGAACCGGCGAGCTCGTAGCAGGCACGCTCGAGCTGACCGCGGCGCAGCGAGACGCGTCGAAACGCGAGCTTGCGGAAGAACGGGTTCATCAAGGATTCCAGCAGCCGGCGGCCGTTCTCGAATGAGAACTCGATGGCTCGAGTCAGTGCTGCCACCAACGAGATCTTCTTGGTTGGTGCTGTCCTCAATAGCTCGCGGATGTTCTGCGATCGGTCGATCCGACGCTTGATCTTGCCGTTCGATTGGACGAAGCCACTTGCTCGTTGGTAGCAAGACGTCTCCATGCCTCCGGGTGAAACCTTGGCCGAGCGGTGGTTTCTGTGACCGTCGAGAATCACCAGATCTCCTCTTCGTGGCGGTCGAGACTCGCCAGGCAACCAAGGCTTCTCCCAACCGCAGCGATTTCGCTTCTACGCGCCGCTGCTGTGGCGCTTTCAGCAAGCGGTCGACGCCAGAATAGAAGCCGTGCCGAACGAGGAAGGCGTTCGAGCTTTCATGTTGTTCCCGTGCTCGACCTCGGTTGACGCGGCGCACGTCCCGATCAACATCAAGACGTTCTACAGTATCTGTCTGCGCATACGATCGAGAAGTGATGTGTCAATGACCGCAGACAAGTGGGGAATGGCGGACGTGCCACACACAGTGGCGGGCTTCTAGCGACACAAGTGGCGTGTGATGCGCAGAGCGTTCAAGATCGACAGGTTTGAGATGCGCAACTCAGAGTGCACGCTCTC
>JAADYC010000157.1:0-34296 GCA_023338135.1 Phytopythium kandeliae | reverse complement strand
GAGGGCGAGTCGAGCGCGTGCGCGGCGCCGGCGCCGAGGATGGCGCCGCTGACGCTGCTGAGCTCCGTGAGCAGCGCGGGCACGCGGTGCGACTTGAGCGACGCGCGGAAGACGCTCGAGACGACGACGAGCAGCCAGTCGGCCGAGCGCACGGCGTTGCGCGAACGGAGCGCCGGGAGCGGCGAGTCCGCCGCCGCCGCGTCGCCGGCCGCCTGAGCCAGGCGCAGGGCCCGCCCGTAGTCGCGGTGCATGAGCGCGCGCATGGCGAGCGGCGCGCCGGCCTCGCGGCGCAGGTGCCGCCGGAACGCGAGCTGCACGCGCTTGACGCAGAGCTTGTGCTTGACCGTGTCGATGAGCGTCTCGACGGATGACTTGTCGCGCAGACGCACGCTGTCCACGAGCGCCTGCAGCGCTTTCTCGATGCCCGCGATGTGCTTGGAGCTGACGGCCGCACCCGTGACCTCGCGTTGCACGAGCTTGGCGAGCTGCAGGTACTCGATGAGCCGGTGGAAGGACGAGAGCAGCTTCATGCCGTCCGAGTAGGCCGCGCTGCCGCCGCTGCTGTCCGACGAGCCGAGCAGGATGGCCGAGATCTCGGCCACCAGCGCGTCCGTGACGCTGCGCATCCACAGCGGCAGCGCCGCGACCGTCGCCACGAGTTCGGGCCGGAGGATCGCGAAGAGCTTCTCGACGAGGAAGGCAGCGCGCGAGTTGGTCGCGACCGCCATGACCAGGGGCGATGGCGCCACCGCGGTCGCGGCCGCCGACCTCGAGGACGGCGCCAGCGGCCGCCGCCCGCCGCCGACGAGCCGCGCGAGGCACGACGCCGGGCTCTCGAGCCGCATGCACGTCGAGAAGAACTGGGTCGCCTCAGCCGCGTCCATGAAGGCGTCGAACGTCACGACGCCGTTGCCGCGCGCGTAGGCGTTGCGGAAGAGCGTGGCGATGATGAAGGCCGGCGTCTCGTCGTTTAGCGTGCGCACCATGACGCGGAACTGCTCCATGTCCATAGTCGCGCCGGTGCCGACGCCGATCGCGCCACCAGCGCTCGCCGCCGAGAGGCTCACGAGCGCGCGCTCGTCGCCGCTCGCCACGGACGACGAGGCCGTCTGGAACATGAGCCGGATGGCGGCGCGGCGGTGCGCCTGCTCCTCCTTGTACTCGAGCATCATGAGCTCGATCCAGAGGTGCGCGTCGATGAACTGCAGCGGCTCGGCCTCGTCCTCCTCGCTGTCCGCGTCCGCGTCGCTCTTGGCCGGTGCGTGGCGCCGCCGCGGACGCTTCTTGGCGGCCGGCGCGGACGCGACGCCCATGTGCTCGGGCGTGAGGAAGACGGCCGGCCGCTCCTCGTCCGGCACGTTCGTGACCACGTACTCCATCATCTTGCGGTCGAGCGCCTCGCGCTCCGACTCGGTCGCGCGCGCCAGCACGATGCTCGTGGCGAGCGACGCGTGGTACGGCGAGATCCAGATCGTCCTGGGCACCACGGGCGGCGCCGGCGGGGCCGCCGAGGCGGACGACCGAGCCGCCGGCGCGCCGAAGAGGCGGTGGAACTCGCGCGAGAACGCGTGGTAGGCGACCTTGTGGCGCAGCGGACCCCAGTGCAGCCTGCCGCCGGCCAGCACGTCCAGCAGCTGGTAGCAGTAGAGCAGGAAGACGAGCTCGTCCTCGCCGAACTTCTCGTCGAGCAGCGACAGGAAGAGCTTGGCCTCCAGGTAGCCCTGCTGCACGAGCGCCTTGACGCCGTAGTAGAGGCACCAGCGCTCCTCGTCCGCCTGCATCTGGCTCTGCTCCGCCGACAGGAAGGAGCGCACGAGCAGCCCGTCGCCGCCGTTCTCGTCCTCGTCCTCTCCTGGCTCGCCGCCGCCGAGCCGGAAGGCCGCGGCGCTGGCGGCCGGTGGCGCGCCGTACTCGGCCTCGAGCTTCTCGTCCTGGATCGAGCGCCAGGGAGAGAACCAGGCGTAGACGAACTCGGGCATGCGGATGCGCGTCGGGAAGGCGCCGCCGCTGCGCCGACACATGGTGTCGTCGATCTGCTTGGCGAAGAGGATCGCGCGCATGCAGCTGATGGTCCACGCGGGCTCTCGCTGCGGCCGCCGGCCGCGCAGGTTGGGCAGCAGGATGCGGAAGTACAGGCACTGCACGCGCTTGCGCTTCATCTGCAACGGCGTCGGCCCGCCGCCGAGCTCCTCTCCGCCGCGGTCGCCCGCGTCCGTACTCGGGTCGGCCGGCGACAGCGCCGCGCTCTCGGCCACACCGCCGTTCGCCGACATGGCGCGCAGCTCCTGCTTGCAGCGCATGCACACGGCGGACGAGCCGGCCCGCCGCGTGCGCCTCGCCCGCGCAGATCGCTGTCGGCGCTGTCCGCTATCCACGCCGCGCTCGTCGGTGCTCGTAGCCTCCGGCGACGTGCTCTCGCGGCCGTCACGCTCGTCGTCGTCGTTGTCGTCATCCTCCTCCTCTTCCTCGGCCGCGCGCTTGCGCAGCTCCTCCTCCTTAGCCTCGCGCAGCTCCTGCGCCGCGAGCAGATCGCTCTGCTGCTCCATGAGGCTGGCGATCGTCTCGTCCTTGGAGGTCAGCAGCACGTCAAGCTGCGCCATGTCGTCCTTGAACGTATCGCGCTCGAGCAGCAGCGCGTCGAGCTGCGCGTGCAGCTGCTGGTTCTGCTCCACCAGCGGGCGGAGGCGCGCGACCTCCTCGCACGCCTGCTCGTACTTGTGCTCGAGCTTCACGAGGCTCTCGCGCAGCTCGACGGCCTTGACCTTCTCCGTGTCCTCGCGCATCTGCCGGAAGACGGCGTTGAGCGTCTTCATCGTGTCGCCCATCTTGGTCATCTGGTCCTTGGACTCGGCCACGCGGCGCTCCATGTCGCCCTTGCTCGCTTCGAAGCCGGCCGAGAGCCGCGCGAGCTCCGCCTCGTACCGATCCGTCATCTCGCGCGCGTTCTGCGCGTGCACGTCGCCTGCGCGCCGCAGGTCCTCGCGCAAGCGCCGCAGGTCGTCCTGCGCCGCGCGGAGCTGCTCCCACTGCGACGCGTACAGCTGCTCGAGCCGGAAGAAGGCTTGCGCGGACAGGATGCGCGCCTTGCGCAGCGCCACACCCTGCTCCAGGAAGGCCACGGTCAGCATGGCCTCGAGCTCGCCCAGCACCACGTCGGCCCACTTCTGCTCGAACAGGAGCCGCGCGAGCGCCTTGTGCCCGGCCGCAGCGGCCTCCGCGTCGTCCGTGGCCGCCGCGTACTTGTCGGCCACGCGCGTCTGGATGGCGGCGAAGTCCCGGTCGACCATGGCGAGGCGCTCGCTGCACTCGACGTCTCCGTCGTGCCGCCGGCTCACGAACTGCAGCGCCGCGTCCAGGCAGCGCTGCAGGTCCAGCAGGTCGGCTCGGCGCGCTGGCCGCTCCGTGCTGGGGAGGCCGCCGCTGCCGGCCGTGCCCTTGGACCGCTCGTCCGCGCCGGGCAGAAAGAGCCACGTCTTGTTGCGGTTCTGCACGGCGTGGTAGCAGCTCTCGGCCATGCGCTCGAGCGTGTAGAAGTGCGAGATCGCGCCACCCTCCTCCTCCTCCGGGTTGTTCGGCTCCAGCTGGAGCGGCCCGTCGCCGCGCCGAGGCGGAGGCAGCACCTCGACCGTGGCCGGCCGAGGCAGCGAGCCGGTGGACTGCGCCGCCTCCATCCGCGGCAGCAGCGTCTTGCGCGCCTTGGGTTCGCGGAACGCCGGCCCCGGGGACCCGGCGGGCGAGGGCGACCCCAGGCGCGCGGCGCCCCTACTGCTCGCGGCGACGGCCTGCAGCGGCAGCGGCGCCGGCGCGCGGAAGAGCGCGCTCTTGTGCAGCGGCTGCTCGCCCTTCTGGTCCAGCAGGAACTGCCGCACATCGAACTCTCGGTCCGTCGGTCCGTGCCGCGCATTCGCCTGGGTCGACAGCAGATCCAGCTCGGCGCTGCCCATGGCGGTGAATGGCCGCGCCGGTGCGTCGTCGCCGCTGCCGCCCAGCCGCCGCGCGGCCCCGTGCGCCGGCGTTCTGCCGAGCGGACGCGCAGGCGGTTCCATGACGCCCGCGGCGGGTGTCAACGCCGACGACTGTGCACTCGAGGATCAGCGGTACTAACCCGTCGCAACCGCCAGAACCGCCACCAGGTCGACGCGGACGCGACGGTTAGCTGCACCTTTTCGAGCAGATACGTGTGAGCGCCAACAGCGGACGAGCGACGCGACGAGGTAGCGAACCTGGCAAGTGTTTCTCATTGATTCTCTCGTCTGCCCTGCGTGCTCGGTAAAGGGGGCGAGCGGGTCTAGCCTGTTCATTCGTTCGAGCACAGACTGAGGAGCAAGAGGGGTTAGCGCCTCGGGCTCCGAGCCACGACCAGTGGCGAGAGCTCACCGCATGCAGGTCGACCAGCGAGAGGCTCGGCTCGGCTTGAGTTGACTCGGCTCGGCTCGGCTCGGCTCGGCTCGGCGTCACACCGTGCCGCGCCGCACCTGACGGTGAGCGAGCGACGGCAGCTTACACCTCCGAGTCGATCAGGATCCACTTGATACGGCGGAAGCACTTGCGGACGATCTCCTCGAGCTCGCCGTAGCGGCCGCTGTACATGAGCAGGTTGTGCATGAGGCGGAGACGGTCGCCAACGAGGCGCAGCCGCTTCTTGATGAGGTGCAGCTGCGCCGTGCCAAGGCCCGAGGGGATCAGGTTGTCCACAACCGTGCGGAACACGTAGCCGTCGAGCGGGTCCGACAACGACACGCGAAGCCGCAGCTCCTCCGGCGCCTTGTCGCCGAGCTCGTTGAGTTTGTTCTGGTAACTCTCGAGCAGGGTCGTGACCTTGTCCCATGCCTCCTCCTGACCTGGTAGTGGCGCGAGGCGCGACGCGTGCGCGTACTCCTCGTGGTACTGCTCGCGGCCGACGACACGCAGGATCATGTTGAAGAGCGCGAGTTGCAGCGCGATGTTGTCGCCCGGCTTGTGGTGGAACTCCTTGAGCAGGCTCTCGAGCATCCAGAAGATGCCCATGGCCTCCGACGGGTCATCGCGGCACTCCCAGACGAGCTTCGCGACAGAGACATCCACCGCCAGCTTGTACTCCGGCGTCACGAGCCCGAAGTGCGCCATCCACTCGACCGACTTGGACAGGTACGACGTGCCCTGCTCCGTCGCCGCCGCGTCGTCCGACCCGCTCATGTAGTCGTGGATCGGGTGCGACACGATGCGCTGCATGATGTCCGCGTCGATGTGCGGAGACAGCAGGCGCTGAATCGCAATCGTCGGGTACAGCGACTTGCGGCCAGTGACGTCCGGCAGCAGACCGCGCATGAGGAACTGGATGCGCGACCACGACAGGCCGGCGAAGAGCAAGTTGCCCTGCCGGTCCAGACCACGACGACCGGCGCGACCGGCCATTTGCTGGACCATCAGCGACGTGAGCGTGTTGTTCGCCGTGTCCTCGAGGAAGCAGCATGTGCGGAACGGCATGTTGACGCCGTAGGCCAGTGAGTCGTCCGAGAACACCACGGCGAGGCGCCCGGCCTGGGCCAGCGCTTGCACGATGCGCAGGTACGCAGCCGGCAGGTTCTGGTTGTAGATGCCGATGCCGCGGCGCAGCGAGCGGACGAGGGCGTGGCCGTCGTCCGAGTCCTCCGAGAGCTCACGCCGCAGTTGCCACTTGATCTCCTTGAACTCGGTCGCCGTCAGCCGCGACCCGACTGGCGTCAGCACGAAGTCGGGGTGCGGCGCGTAGATGTCCGGCGGCGGCTTCTCCTCGAACGCCTGCGCCTCGCGCTCGTCCTCCTCCTTGCCCTTCGCCTTCACCTTGGCCTCGCGCTTCTTCATGGTCGCCTGGTTCTTCTCCCACTCGGCGTACTCGAGCTGGACCTTCTCCCGGAAACCCGGGTACCGCTTGAGCTCGGCGGCCTCAACGTCCGCCAGTAGCTGGTTGAAAAGCTGGCGGCAGCGCACCGAGTCTAGCTGGAACGCAATGGCGGGCGTGAGGCTCTTGACGCACAACTGGTTCACGAGCGTGTACACGTCGACCGAGCTCTTCGGGTTCGGGTCCTTCTCGTCGTGGAGCTCGACAACAACATCCCGGAGACTCGCGGGCGGCGCAAAGAAGTCCAGAATGGCCTGCGTCGCCTTGGGCTCCTTGCCCGCGAGCGCTTCGAGGCGCTTCTTGACCTTCTCCTCGTACATCTTGGACTCCATGAGCGTGATGCGGTGCGTGCGCTTGCCGAGGTCGACTTCGTACTCGACGTCGTCCTCGTCGTCGCCCTTCTTGGACTTGCCACTCTTCTTCTTGTCCTTCTTCTTCTTGTCCTTCTTCTCCGAAGTAGCCTTGACTGCCTTCTCCTCTTCCTCCTCCTCGTCCAGCGCGAAGAAGTGGTGCGGATCAATGTCCTGGATCACGTCGGCCGGGTAGAACTGCTCCATGGCCTTCCACAGCGCGAACGTGTCTCGAGGGGTGAACGCCAGGTCGCCAGCGTCGAAGCCGTCCGTGGTCAAGTACTCGAGCGTGACGCCGGCGCACGGGTGCAGCTCCACGAGCTCCTTCTTGACGCTCGCATCCTCCTGCTCCTCCTGACGCCAGATGAGGCGCTGCAGGTTAATGAAGCGGCCCTTGTACTCAAGCAGGTGCACTTCCCGCGGATGGTGGAGCTTCCACCAGTTCTTCATCTTCTCTGCGTTGCCGATGGTGGCCGACAGCGCCAAGAACGGACACGTCACAGCCTTGATGATGCGCTCGAGCGCGGCGCCTTCCGGACCGTTCAGGTCGTGCACCTCGTCGTACACGGCGTACTGGAAGTCGTAGCCAATGTCGATGAGCGTCGACTCGACCGCGCGCGGCGTGCCGACGGCGATCCGGAAGCCCTGCGGCAGGAAGACGGTGCCGTCCGTGATGAGCGCGACGGCACCCTTGACCATGACCTGGAAGAGCGCCGCCACCTGCCACGCCAGCGGGTCGGTCGGCACGATGAAGAGCACCTTGCCGCCGACGACCGAGACGTAGGAAGACAGCACCGTCTTGCCGCTGCTCGTCGGCGCGCAGACGATAACCGAGTGGTTCTGGTCGATGTGCCCGAGCACCGTGCGCTGCCAATCGTCCAGGATGAACTTGTTCATGTGGTGCATGTTGAGCGGCGGCAGGCGGTCCGACATGTCCGTCAGCTGGAACTCGATCAGGTCGCGGCCGCTGAGAAAGTCGTTGACGCTCTTGACGTACTTGCGGTACTTCTTGTGGATCGCGTTGAGCTCGCCCTGGAGTTTGGCGTCCTCCTCCTCGTCCATCTTGCGCTGGAGCTTGTCCACCTTCTTCTTGCCGTCGGCCGGCCGCTCCCGCGTCAGCTTGGCGCGCTGGATCTCCCACAGCGTGTCCACCGCGTCGATGTACTCCTTCTTCTTGCAGAAGTCGCGCAGGATCTCGTACAGCTGCTTGAGGCGGCCCGTGGGCGTCACCATCTTCATCTTGATGAGGTTGTTCGACTTCTTGACGTTCGCGAGCTTCTCCTCGTCCACACGGCTCTGTTTCTCCAGCTTGTCCTTGGCCAGCTGCATGCGGATCAGGTCCGCCTTCTTCAGCTTGCCGCCGCCCTTCTTGTCCGCGTCCTTGCCCGCCTTCTTGCCCTTCTCGGCCGCGGCCGGCGCCGGCGGGGGCGTCGCCGCCGCCGCTGCCTCCGCCTCCGCGCTCGCCGCCGCCTCGCTCTGCTCCTCCGGCCACAGGTTGCGCGGATTGAACGGATTCGTCGGCGCCAGGTCGCGCAGGATCACCGGCATGCGGTCCGGCCAGACCTTCTGCCAGTTCACGTCGAACATCTCCGACGTCTTCTTCTCCGGCATCTTGGCGATAATGTCGAGCGGAGTGCGCTTCTCTCTGTCTCTCTGTCTCTCTCTCCTTCTCTCGATCGATCCGAGAGTTCTCTGGGGCGGCTGTCCTGCTCGCGCGGCGCCTTGTTGTTTGCTTGCTTGCCTGCCTGCCTGCCTGCCTGCCTGCTTCTCTTCCCGGTCGCTTGGATACGCCGACGGAAAGGAAAGGGAGTGCCTGCAGCCCTCCACCACCCACAAGGCGCAAAGAAAGACACCAACACTCTGCTCCAGTAATACGAGTCGCTACACAACAACAGCAACAGTTGGGCGTATCTCGGGAGTGGTTGCATGATTGCTCCCATGGGGAAATGCGAACTGATTGGCTCAAACAGCGCACTTTCATCTTCTGATTGGTCGGAATGCTGTCGATCCCCGGGCAGAAGATTGGCTGAAACTGCAAAATTCCGCCGACCGACCAGCTCCGCACTGCCAGCACGCGCATTCACGCCTCGATCGCCTCGATCGCGAGTGAGTGGTTCGCCCGCTCGTCCGTCGGTCCGCCCGCATGGTGCGTCGCTGCCCGATCCGCCTGCGCGTCTCTCTTCGCGTCGGTGCGTCGGCGCGCACTAACCACTGCCGCGCTCGAGTGTGCAGAACCGGCTGCTGTCGCTGGGCCGCGAGCGGCTGCCACGCGCGGCAGTGATCGGCGCGGCGGCGGCGCTCGGAGTGGCTGCGGGCCGGTCGTCGGCCGTCGGAGACGCCGCGCGCGCCGAGGCGGCCGCGGGCGCGTCTGCCAAGGCGTCCGACGGCTGGTACCCGCACGCGATCACCAAGCACTGGCACTTTTACCGGGGCAAGATGAACCCCGGGTCGGCCAAGTCGCTCCGGTTGTTCAAGTGCGCCGAGACGCCGATCGCTGACGAGATCGCCGGGTACCTCGGCGTCGAGCTGAACGACATGGAAGGTGCGGGGCGGAGGGAGGAGAGGGAAACGGCGGTTGCCTGCGCCGACTCTCGACTGACTTTGGCTCGGCCTGGCGCACTTGACGACCACTTGCAGTGCGCAACTTTGCCGACGGCGAGACGAGTATCCACGTGAAGGAGAACGTGCGTGGCAAGCGCGTGTACATCGTCTCTTCCACCACCAACGTGGATCGGTAGGTAGTGTCTCCGGCGGACTGGCGGCCGACGGACGCTGGCTACCTGACTCGGGGATGCTGACGGCGGCGAGGTGTGTGCAGCATGATGGAGCTGTTGCTGTCCATCTCGGCGATGCGGCGTGCGTCCGCCAAGAGCATCACCGCGGTGATCCCGTTCTACGGCTACGCTCGGCAGGATCGCATGCACAAGGGGCGCGAGCCCATCGCTGCCGCGGTGCGTTGCCGTTGCTGACAGTGTGGGGACGGAGCGACCGCTCGCTCGCTCGAGGCGGCCGCTTCTCACCGCTAGTGTCGGCCGCGCCGCTTTGATCGGATGCGGGGCAGGACGTGGCGCGGATGCTGGAAGTAATGGGCGTCGACCACGTCGTGACAGTGGATCTGCACAGCACGCAGGTCGAGGGCTTCTTCAAGCCGACGATCCCGGTTCGTCGGACTCTTGTCGCTCTCTGCGCGCTGTGCAGCAGTCACCAACTGACTGTGTGATGCGGCGTGACATTATGGCAGGTGGACAACCTGCAGGCGTTCCCTGTCGGCGCCGTGTACTTCTCGGAGATGGACCTAGGCAACCCCGTGGTGGTGGCGCCGCACTCGTCGGCGGTGAACCGCGCCGTCATGTTCCGCGACACGCTGTCCCGCTCGCGCGATGAGTTCGTGCCGATCGCGTTCGTGATCCGCAAGCATCGCATCGACAGTAGCCTCCCGGGCGAGCTCGTGGGTGACGTGCGCGGCATGGACTGCCTCGTGGTCGACAACCTCGTGGACACGGGCTCGACGCTCATCAAGACGGCCAAGGTGCTCAAGAGCCACGGCGCACGCAGTGTGACGGCCTTCTGCGTGCACGGACGCTTCTCCAAGCAGGTGGGCGGTGCCGCCATCGCGCAAATACTCGTCGAGGCTGGCGGCGTGTGTGCGTGTGTGCGTGTCTAATCCTCGCGCGGATGGCTGGCTGGGTGTCTGCAGGCAATGCGCCTGCTGCAGGACTGCGACGAGCTCGACAAGCTCGTGACGACCAACACGATCCCGATCGACCCGGAGCTGCGCGCCGCGTGCCCCAAGATCACGACGCTGTCGGTCGCGCCGTTCATCGCCGAGGTCATCTCGTGCATCCACACCAAGAGCTCGATCATCCAGGTGTCCAAAACCAAGTACTGACCGACGCGCGGACGGAATGGAGGCCAACGCTGTCTTGATAGGCGGTAGCATACCGGATAAGGAAGAGGAGACCTGCGACTTGTCGAAATACCGATCTATTTCGATTTTCAGCCAATCAACAGTGACTTGCGAAGAACCTTCGGCGCGCCGATTGTCGCCAGCAGCTACAAGCTCAATCCGTCGGCGTGAGCGCGAGCGCGAGCGCGACCGCGAGCATGATGAGCGAGGAGAAGAAGGCGCGGGACCTCGAGTTCATCGACGTGGAGGCCGGCGACGGCGAGGGTCCCTCGGCCGCGGCGTCCGCGCGCGTCCAGTCGGCCGCCGGCAAGAAGAGCGAAGACGGCGAGGCCCTGTACGAGACGAGCGCGCGCGCGCGCGTGATCCGTCCGCGCGTCGCCTGGACGGAGCGGCATGCGGGTGCTTACTAACGGGCGCGGTCGATCTGGCAGCTTATCGTCGATGAGCAAGGCGGTGACGCACGCCAAGCACCCGGTGGCCGCCCTCTTCCACGTCCTGTTCAAGGTGCGCGCGCGTGATCCGCGCCTCGCTCGCTCGCGCCGCTCTGCTCACTCGCCTCGGCCGCGATGGACGCGTCTGGCAGGCGCTGGCGCTGGGCGTGTACCTCTTCGGCGGTCTCTTTGTCGACAGCTTCGTGCTCGTCTTTGTCGTGTGCATCCTGCTGCTGGCGTTCGACTTCTGGACCGTCAAGGTCGGTGCCACTCGCGTCGGCTGCGCGCTCGCCACGTCACGGGTGGACTAACGAGCGCACGAATGGACGGGTTGGCATGGCAGAACGTGACTGGCCGGTTGCTCGTGGGCCTGCGCTGGTGGAACCGCGTGAACGAGGACGGCACGAGCGAGTGGGTCTTCGAGTCGCACGAGGACATGACGGAGATCGACGCGCGCGACGCGCGTGTCTTCTGGACGGCGCTGTACGGCGCGCCGCTGCTCTGGGTGCTGCTGCTCATCGTCGCGCTGCTCAAGCTCAACGTGCAGTGGGCGCTCGTCGTGGTCGTGGCCGTCACGCTCAGCGCCGCCAACATCATCGGCTACACCAAGTGCAAGAAGGACGCCAAGCACAAGATGCAGGCGCTCATGTCGCGCGGCGCGCTCGGCGCACTCGGCGGCTCGTCGCTCATGTCCACGATCGGTGGGCTGGCGCTCAGCGGCGTGGCCAGCGCCACGTCCTCGAGCTCCATGCGCAAGCAGGCTGTGCCCACTAGCGAGCCCGCGTGAGGGCGACGAGGTGTTGGTCCGTCCGCGGGCTGCCGCCTACCGGCAGGCGGACGCGCGGACGAGCGCGGCGAGACGCAGCCCAACGCGCCAGCCGCGACGGCCGAGCATGAATCCAAAATGCATTCTCGAGCGTGTTGGCCGCCATACGCCGGCCAGTCCGTCGCCTGTGGCCCGGCCGCACTGACGCCTACTGTCGTGCCGTGTCGTGTCCGTACGTACCACCCGCGCCTCCGAGCCGCGCGTCAGTGGTAGATCCGCTCCGTCGCATCCCGCGAGCCGCGCACGCCGCCTCGGCCTCGACCTACTGGCCGGCGGGCGGCGCAGCGATGAGGTCCTTCATCTGCTCGTTCAGCTGCGTGTAGAACTTGTGGTACTCGAAGATGTCGCCCTTGCCCCGGCGCACCTCGACGAGGTGCAGGCTGTCGGCGAGCATGAAGATCTGGATGACGACGCCGACCGCGCCTTTGGGCGTCTGCAGCACCGCCTTGACCTTGGACGAGCTGTCCACGCTGATCTCGCAGTTCTGGCTCTCGAGGTACCCCGTCAGGCGCGTCATGATGCTCTCCGCGGGGATCGTCGATGTGAACTGCGTCGACCGCTTGACGCGCTTCTCATCGTTGCTCTGGAACATGCGGTTGAGCGCCATGCCTCCGCACATGTTGATCAGGTCGAACGCGTTCATCACCTTGAGCCCGCCGTCGCTCTTGCCCTTGTTCTCCGAGTTGATCTCGTCCTGGTTCTCCAGGATGGCGGCGTCCAGGTCCGCCTGGCTCGGCTTCAGGCTCATCGCGCCTGCGTCCGGCACCGGCGCCGTGGCGGGAGCGGCGGCCACCGGCGCGGCCGACGGCGCGCCAGTAGAGTTGACGTACCAGTCGTCCTGGACAATGTCGGCGAGCGTGACGCGAACGGCCGGGTCCGGAACAAGGATGCGGTTCAGCAGCGCCTTGACGCGCGGCGTGAACCAGCTCGGGTACGAGAACTCGGCCTTTTGGATCTTGCGGAAAAGCGCCGACATCGTAGGCTCGTCGAACGGCAGGAAGCCCGCGAGCAGCACGTACAGAATGACGCCCATCGACCACACGTCGGCCGCGCGGCCATCGTAGCCCTTGTCGGCCAGCACCTCGGGCGCCACGTAATTCGGCGTGCCACACGTCGTGTGCAGCAGCGACGCGCGCGAGCTCTCGGCTCCGTCCGGCCCACCGCCCTCGTACAGCGCCGACAGCCCGAAGTCCGAGATCTTGAGGTCTCCGTTCTCGTCCAGTAGCAGGTTCTCTGCGGTCTCGCGCCAGACAAGTCAGTCGCGGGATAGCGACAGGTAGTTCCGCGCTCCGAGCGACAAATGGACGCACCAGGCTTGAGGTCGCGGTGGCACACGCCGTTCTGGTGGCAATACATGACGCCCTCCACCAGCTGACGGAAGTAGAACCGCGCCGTGTCCTCGCTAAATCTGCTCCCCCAAGCGCGCATCCAGTCAGCGCTCGGCTCCTCCGGGACCGGCCGCGAGATGGCGCCAGACGTACCGTCCTTCGCTCACAATCTTGTCGAACAGCTCGCCGCCCGTGATGAGCTCGAGCACGATGAAGATCTGTGGACGCGCCGGAGGTCAGTCAGCTGTCCGTCAAGCGTTCGCATGCGCCAAGCGGCGCCATCGGCTGTCTCACCTTGGTGCGACTCGCAAGCACCTCCTTCAGCACCACAACGTGCTTATGGCGCACCATCTTCATGATGGAGATCTCCTTCTTGATCTGCGCACCCATGTTCTGCTTCTGGATCTTCTCCTTGTCCAGCACCTTGATGGCCACGCGCTCGTCCGTCTCCGTGTTCACCGCATACTTGACCCTGCGAGCGTCCGAGCGACCCGTGAGATCCGCCCATCGGCCCCGCCGTGCGCACGTCGGCAGTCAAGCAGCCACTTACTTGCCGAAGGTGCCCTCGCCCAGCGTCTTGCCGATCTCGTACTTGCCTGCGCATGTCCGCCGCCGCCAGTCGAGCCGCATCGACGATCCCAAACGGTTAGCGCGCGATGGATCGACCGCGTTGCCGCCAGCTGAGCGGCCCCTCCCCCTCTCCCTTCACGGGCTGCGACGCCCCCCTGCCCGTCGCAGCCTCCCTATCGCAGCAGGAGAGACCGTCTGCCGAGGCCGCCTGCCGCCGCCACGTACGCACGTACCGACTTTCTTGACCATCGTCGCGCTCGACTCGCTGTCCAAGACGGGGGAACTCGCTGTCTCGCTGTCTCGCTGTCGCGCTGTCTGCTCCGCCGCCACGCGACCGCCTCGTGCGCCTGCTGCCGCCCTGTCGGTGCTTTCCGCGAGTGCCAAGCTCCGGGATCGAATAGGGAGGGCGGGCGTTTCCTGGGTTCTTCCGTCGTCTTCTTCGTGTGTGGCGATGGACCAAAATAGAGTGCGCCATTCTGGATCGTTCTCAGAAGAAGGTGGTTTCTGAAAGGCACATTGCGCCACTTTCTGCAGTCAAATCACGGAACACGGTAGAGCAATTTGTGCCGCGAGTGTACCGTCCTCATGCAATGGGAGGTTTCGGGCCGATTGGCGTTCAAATCGCTGTAGATCACGAGCATCAACCTGGTGGCTGTTGATGCCAGGCCGTAAAGCCGGTGCATTCTGTGCATTCTGTGCATTTCACGAATGCAGTGGGTGATCCCTCCGCCACAGTTCCGCCATTTCGCGTCCGCCTTCCTGCGTGTGGAAGGAAGCAAGGCGGCAAGCAAGGCGGCAAGCAAGCGGTCGACCATTCCGAGCCTCCCGCGCATCAAGGGAAAGGCGGCGCCAATGGACGCGGACGACGACGCGCCGATGCTGCTGCCGGCGGACGAGGCGGCGCCCGCGTCTCCAGACCCGGGTCCTCTCCCCGGTGCGAGCGCGAGCGCGCGCTCCGCTTCCGCCGCCGCGGGATCGGCACGTGGCGGGGTGCCCGTGACGATCCTCTCGGGCTTCCTCGGCGCGGGCAAGACGACGCTGCTCAACTACATCTTGACGGCGCGGCACGGCAAGCGCATTGCGGTGATCGAGAACGAGTTCGGCGAGCAGGTGGGCGTGGAGCGCCTCGTGGCCAAGAACGGCCGCGACGGACAGGTCTTCGACGGCTTCTACGAGCTTAGCAACGGCTGTATCTGTTGCTCGGTGCGCGACGACCTGGTGAACACGCTCGAGCGGCTGCTGGAGGTGCGCGACCGCTTCGACTACATCCTCGTGGAGACCACGGGCATGGCCGACCCGGGCAAGGTCGCGTCCATCTTCTGGGTCGACTCGGAGCTCGAGGGCCGCATCTTCCTGGACGGCATCGTGACAGTCGTGGACGCGCCGCGCCTCGCGTTCCTGTTGGCGCACCCGGACTCGCAGCGCGAGGCGTTCGCGCAGCTGGCCTACGCCGACCGCGTGCTGCTCAACAAGCGTGACCTCGTGGCCGGCGAGACCCAGCGCCGCGCGGTCGAGCAGCAGGTCGCCGCCATCAATGGCATGGCCACCGTCGCCTGGACGCTGCGCGCGCAGGTGGACCTCGACAGCGTGCTCGACATCCGCGCGTTCACGTCGGAGCGCGCCGCCGCCGTCGAGCAGCAGGTGCACCAGCTGCTCCAGCAGGACGAGGGCATGGGCTGCGACCAGTGCGACGAGGCGGAGCCGCACACCCACCCGCACGCGCACGCGCACGAGCACGCGACGCACACGGGCGGGATGCAGACGACGTGCGTCACCATCCGGCGCGGTCCGCTGGACCAGGATAAGCTGGAGCGGCTGCTGGGAGCGCTGCTGTGGGAGCGCGCAGGCGACGAGGCCGGCGGCGCGGCGCGGCGGCAGCTGCTGTTCCGCATCAAGGGCGTCGTGTCGATCACGCACGAGCGCAAGAAGTTCATTCTGCAGGCCGTGCACGAGCTGTTCGAGGTGTACGAGTCGGACGAGGAGTGGCCGGACGAGGCCTCGCGGGTCTCGCGCGTCGTGTTCATCGGGCTGAACCTAGAGAAGCGATGGCTGGAGACGCAGCTGGAGGCGTGCGTTGACGCCGAGAGGTGAAGTGGCGCGCGCACAGGTGGACACGCGCCATCGGCGGCCGCACTCACGCTAAACACGGATCGTTTGTCCCCAAAGCTCGCGTACTTGGCCCCGGGCTCGGAGCGCACGGTCCGTATCTGACGCGTGGGTTGGCGCGGCGGAGCGAGCCGGAGCGGAGACTGACGAGGGCGGTGCGACCCATGGCCGCGCTTCCAGCGGCGTGGCGCCGTCCCCGCTTCCTCCGCTGGCAAGCGCCACGGTCGTGTGTCGCTCGCGGCCGGCGTTGATCGGACTGCCGCATGTCGCGCATGTGGTTAGCGCGTTCCTGGACGCCGCTAGGCTCTGGACAGTCCCCAGCGCGTGCAAGGCTGGCGTCCCGGGTCTCGCGCGGCTGCTGACGCGGGTCGCGGCGCGGGAGGAACCGGCGATGGACCCCTTCCTGAAGCGCAGCCTGTTCAGCGCCGGACTGGAAAGCGCCGCGGAGCGAGGCGACCTGGACGCGGTGCGCTGGCTCATGGAGACGTACTTGCCAGCCGGCCGGGTGCGCCACGCGGTCGAGAAGGCGGCGGCGGCCGGGCAGCTGCACGTCCTGCGGTGGCTCCGCACGCGGCACGACGCGCGCGTTGTCTGGGGCCGCTACGAGCTGCTGCGCGCGCTGGAGCGAGACCGGCTGGCGACGGCCAGGTGGCTCTACGCGGCCGTCCCGCGCGCTCGCGAGGTCGGGCGAGAGGCGATCCAGCGCGCGGCAGAGCGCGGCGGCGGCGCGGAGGTGTGCGCGTGGCTGTCGGCGTCCGGTCGGTTGGGCACGATCGCGCGCGAGCAGCTGGTGGCGGCCGCCAAGAGGGGGAACGTGGCGCTCGTGGAATGGGCCGTGCGGCGGCAGGACGCGGCGCCGGACGACCGCTTGATGGACGCGGCGGCGAGCGCCGGGAGCCTGCGGCTGATGCGGCTGCTGCGCGCTCGAGGCTGCACGTCCGTCAAAGCCAGCGCGCTGCGCAAAGCCGCCCGGGAGGGGAACGTGGGCGTCGTGGAGTGGGCGCTGCGAGAGTTGACGGTGCGGAGGCGGAGAGACCTCGCGCGCGTGCTGGATGGCGCGGCCAAGGGCGGGCACCTCGCAGTCGTCGAGCTGCTGCACGGCGAGAGTCCGGAGGCGGGCGACGGCCGCGCGATCGACTGCGCGGCCGCCTTTGGGCACCTGCGCGTGGTCCAGTGGCTGCACGCGCACGGGAGCGGGGGCTGCACGACGGACGCGATGGACCTCAGCGCCAGGAGCGGGCATCTCGAGCTGGTCCAGTGGCTGCACGCGCACCGCTCAGAGGGCTGCACGGTGGACGCGATGGACGCGGCGGCGGGCAACGGGCACCTCGAGACGGTCATGTGGCTGCACGCGCACCGCTCGGAGGGCTGCACGGCCGAGGCGATGGACGCGGCGGCCGCGGGAGGATTCCTCTCGGTCGTCCAGTGGCTGCACGCGCACCGGACGGAGGGCTGCACGGCGCGCGCGATGGACGGCGCCGCGGCGTGCGGCAGCCTGCGGACGGTCCAGTGGCTGCACGCGCACCGGACAGAGGGCTGCACGACCGAGGCGATGGACGCGGCGGCGGGCAACGGGCACCTCGAGACGGTCCAGTGGCTGCACGCGCACCGCAGCGAGGGTCGCGTGGCCTCGGCGATGGAGAGCGCGCTGTGGGACCAGCAGCTGGGCGTCGCGCGGTGGCTGCACGAGCGCTGCGGCGAGCCGCTCACGGAGAAGGCGCTGTGCAGCGCCGTCGCGAGCCGCCGCGCGGCCGACGTGCGCTGGATGCTCGCGCGCGTGCACGCCGAGGCGCTCAGTCTGCGGCCCGCGGTCGTGGCGCTCTCGGCCGGCGACGTGGCCGCGCTGGCCGCGCTGCAGGCGGACGGGCGAAGCGACTTGGCCGCGCTCTGGGACGACCTGGGGACGTGGAGCTACCGGCTCGAGGCGCTGCAGTGGCTGGTGCGCGCGACCGGGAGGACGCCGGCGCCGGCGCAGGTCGCGGCCGACGCGTACTGGCGCGACTGCCTCCTGGAGCTCGAGACGGTCCCGAGCTGCGCCGCGTGACCTGCTGCGGCCATGAGCCAAGAGAGGCACGGACACGGGTGCGTGGCTGTATTGGACGACGCGATACCCCCGTCGCGAATGCACCTCCTTCCGCCGCACTGCTCTCGGCGCCGCCCGAGCGCTCGAGCTCGGACTCACACGGGCGAGAGGCCCATGGCGGCGCGCAGCTGCTCGTAGACCATGAGCGAGATGATAGTGTGCGGGCCGAGGCGCAGCCAGTTGGGCAGCCAGCCCTTGAAGAAGCCGCGCACGCCCTCGTCGCGCAGCACCTGGAGGAAGACGCGGCCCATGACGCTGCCGCCGGCGCCGGCGCCGGGCCTGGCGCTCTCGGCCATGATCTTGGTCTTCATGACGTCGAAGGGCGAGGAGGCGGTGGCGGCCGTGAGCCCCGCGAACATGCTGCAGACCATGTGCATGGCGACGCCCTCGTCGAGCGCCGAGTGCGCGAGCAGCGCCTCCTTCAAGTGGTCGTAGCTCGGCAGCTGCGCGGCCGTGAGCAGCATGGCGCGCAGCGTCGTGGGTCCGACGCCGCGGTAGAAGCCCTGGACGAGGCCCTCGCGGCGGTAGATGTCGCGGCAGGCGAACCAGAAGCTGTCGCCGTAGCGCAGGCCCGTGCGGTCGGCCTGCATGCGCGTCTTGACGAGGTCCATGGGGTTCATGACGGCGCTGCCCACGCCGCCGGTCGTGGCGCCCGCGAGCAGCTTGATGGCCAGCGGCGTGGCACCGCGCTCGTCGGCCGCCAGCGCCGGCAGCTGCCGCTCGTACGCGCGCTTGACCACGTCGTAGGCGCCGAAGCGCACGCCCGAGTAGCAGAACTCGCGCAGGAAGGAGGCCTGCCAGCCCTTCATGAGTCCGCGCACGCCCTCCTCGGCCGCCAGCACGCGCAGCCCGTGCGAGAAGCCGCGGTAGCGCGTCTCGCCCGCCGCTGCGCTCGCATTCGCGCTCGCATTCGCGCTCGCGGGAGGCGCCAGCGACTGCAGCTGCAGCCGCACCTTGACCACGTCGATCGGGTTGGTCGCGGCCGTCGCCAGCGTGTTGGCGACGCCACCCAGCGCCATCTTGAGCGCCACGCTTTCCTGCGGCGGCGGCGGCGGTGGCGGAGGCGGAGGCGCCATCGGAGCTGCGGGCGGGCGGGCGGGCGGGCGGGGAGAGCGAGAGGAGGAGTGGCGGTCCAGGCGCCGCTGCTTGGAGCTCCTCGCCAAGCAACAGCAGCCGCACGCGCATGCATGTCTATCGCTTGGTGGCGAGCGCTGTGCGTGGCTATGCGACCTCGGAATAATGGCGCGAGTTGTTCGCGTGTTGTCGCGCGACTTGGTTGAGGCAAATAAATCGGACCCAGCCGCCGTCGCAATCTCGATCGAATGGCACTATACCAAGGGGATGCTCACACCTGAAGGCGCACACACACAAAGCCAATTCACTCGAGACGCAATGCTGTCGCTGCGCTCGGCTCAGCTCGTCGCTGGCCCGTCCGGAGGGCCACCGCCCGCCGCCCGCCGCGCGCCGCCCGCCGCTTATTACATTAGGCTCTAGACCGGCCGAAGCCCCATCTTGGCGCGCAGCTCCTCGTAGACCATGAGCGAGATGATAGTGTGCGGGCCGAGGCGCATCCAGTTGGGCAGCCAACCCTTGAAGAAGCCGCGCACGCCCTCGGTGCGCAGCACCTGGAGGAAGACGCGGCCCATGACGTTGCCGGAGCGGAAGTGCTCGGCCGAGGCCGCCGTGCGCGAGCACTCGTTCATGATCTTGGTCTTCATGACGTCGAGCGGCGAGGAGGCGGTGGCGGCCGCGAGCCCCGCGAACATGCTGCAGGCGATGTGCAGCGCGAAGCCCTCCTCGAGCGCCGAGTGCGCGAGCAGCGTCTCCTTCATGTGGTCGTAGCTCGGCAGCTGCGCGGCCGTGAGCACCATGGCGCGGAACGTCGTGGGTCCGACGCCGCGGTAGAAGCCGCGCAGGAGCCCGTCGTGGTGGTAGATGTCGCGGCAGGCGAACCAGAAGCTGTTGCCGTAGCGCAGACCCGTGCGGTCGGCCTGCATGCGCACCTTGACGAGGTCCATGGGGTTCATGATGGCGCTGCCCACGCCGCCGGTCGTGGCGCCCGCGATCAGCTTGATGTACAGCGGCGTGGTCGCGCGCTCGCCCTCCGACAGCCGGAACACGCGGTCCTCGTACAGCTCCTTGACCACGTCGTAGGTCCCGAAGCGGATGCCCGAGTAGCAGTACTCGCGCAGGAAGGAGGCCTGCCAGCCCTTCATGAGCCCGCGCACGCCCTCCTCGCGCACGACGGTGCGCAGCCCGTGCGAGAAGCCCGTGTAGCGCGTCGGCGCGGGCGTCGGCAGCGGGTGCGCCGCGTTCGGCTCGAGCGACTGCAGCTGCAGCCGCACCTTGACCACGTCCACGGGGTTCGTCACGCACGCCGAGATGGTGTTGGCGCAGCCGCCCAGCAGCACCTTGAGCCCAACGCTCTCAGTCAAGTGCGCGTGCTTCTCCACGGCCGCCTCGACGCCCGCGAGGTGGTGCGGCATCTCCGACGACAGCGACATGTCTGTGGCAAACGAGCGGCTGGCTGGCGAGATGGGAGAGGTCGGCGGCGCTTGGGCTAGTCGGGCGGCGCGTGCTGCTTGGGCGGCCAATGCGCGAGTGAGCGAGCGAGAAGGAGAAGCGCAGGCCGCCACGTCCGACGGTCAGGGCGAGGCGAGATCACCGGGCGGCCGGCGTCACCGCCACCTCCTCGGGTGTCGCCGCCCGACTTGGGCTCAGTATGGCGTCAGCGCCTCTTGGCCAGCGACTGAGCAGCTCGCTTGGACCGAGGAACGTGGGCGGTTGCGTCCCCTCGGTAGAAGGACCTACGCATAGAGTGTGAATGAATGCTGGGATACCAACTGCGCACGAATAGAGTGCAGGACGTCGCTATTCGCAGGGTGCGCTACTTCAAGTTGAACCGGTTGCAGCTGGACCGCTCCAACTCGTATTCACGCGACACGCATGGCGATGCGGCTCTCGCATTGGCTAATCCCCGCGGCTGACTCAGTAGTCGCGCTCTTTAACACCCCCAAGCAGCGCTAACGCGGCCCTATCGCTCGAGCGTCCGGCCGACCAGATCCGCGCCGACCGGTGCGATGCGCGCGTGCGCCAGCATGGAGACGCCGAGCCGCGTGACGCCCGCGCGTCGCCACCGCCGCGGCCGCGCGACTGGCGCACGCCACGCCGCTGACGCTGCGCTCGAGGCCGATGCGCGGCGCCGGTGCTAAAAATGGCCGCCACCGCCGCCACCGCCGCCGCTGGCAACAGCCGCCCACCGATTCTCGAACGGTAGAACGTGGCCGCCATGCGGGATGAGGGCGACAGCGAGTGGCGCGAGCTCGCGGCGCTGGCCATCCAAGACGCCTGGCGGCGGCGCCGACGCGCCGACACCGAGCCAGCCGCGGCCGCCGCCGCCTCCGTATCGGCGGGCAGCCGCGCCGCCTGCTGCGTCGTGTGCTTCGCGCTGGCGGCGGCGGGCGAGGCTGACGACGCGCCGCTGTGCGCCGAGTGCGCGCGGCGGCTGGCGGCGCCGAGCGAGGCGCTGGGTCCGGCGCGGCTGACGCGCCTGCTGCGTGTGGAGGCCAAGGTGCACGGGCAGCTGGCGCTGCTGCGAGGGCGGCAGGAGCTGCTGCGCGCGCAGCAAGCGCAGGTGGCGGCGGCGCGGCGCGCGCAGGCCGAGCGAGAGGCCGAGGCGCAGGCCGAGGCGCGCGCACGCAGCCGCCGCCTGCGCGCGCTGCTCGAGCGGCGCCGGCGAGAGGAGGAGCGCAAGTTCCGGCACTTTGAGGTGCCGAGCGGCGGCGGCGGCGACCGAGACGGCGGCGGCGACCGAGACGGAGACGGGGACGGAGCCGCCGACCAAGACCGAGACCGAGATGGGGACGGGGACGGAGACGGAGACGGAAGCGCCGCGGGCGGGCGGAAGCTGAGGCGGCGGCCCAAGGCGCCGGAGAAGAAGGCGAGAGCGCCGCCGTCCTGCTCGCCGGCGCCTGCGCCGCCGTCGGCTGCGAGTCGGAGCGGAGCGGACGCGCGGCTAGAGAGCGAGGTGGAGGAGCGCGCGCGGCTGCTGTGGCGGCGGCGGCGCCGACAGACGCTCGCCTGCTACGCGCAGGACCTGGCGCCGCTGGCGGACGGCGGGCGGCCCAAGCGGCTGCCCGCTCCCGCTCCCGCGCCGGCCAAGCGCGCCGCTCCTGCGCCGACGACCGACAAGACGGATGCGACGGCGGCGACGCCGACGGCAGTGCTAGCGGCTGCGCCGCGGCGGCAGAAGCAGGCGGCGCGGCTGCGGCTGCGGCCGCTGGCCGGCGGCGATCGGAGGCTCGCGGACACGCACAGCAACCAACTGGGCGAGCTCGAGCTGGCGCGTGCGCGCGCGTGCGCGTCGCCGTGGGCAGCGGCCGGGCCGCTCACGGCCGAGATCAAGCCCGTGTCGTGGGCGATGGCGCTCGGCGACGGCCTGGGCGACGGCTTGGGCGACGGCCTGGGCGACGGCGAGAGGCCAGCCGCGCGGCTGGCGGTCGAGACGGCGGCGACCGCGTCTCCGTCGCTCTTCCCGCCGCTGCTGCGGCCGCTACCGCCGCCCGCGGGGGCTCCCGGGCCGGCGACCGAGGCCAGCGCACCGCCGCAGTGGGTCTTCTCGACCGAGCGGCTCGCGGGGCTGCTGGAGAAGTACAATGTGTCAGTGCGGGCGGCGGCGTGTATTCCGGAGGCCGGCGCTAAATAGATGGCGGCGGCGGCGGGCTGGCGGCAAGCTGGCGGGCTGGCTCAGCCGCTGTTGCAGCGCAGCGTGAAGAGCGGAGCGACCGTCTCCGTCTCCCAGCGCAGGACCATGAGCAAGACCTCGACGCCCCAGAAGAGGTTGTGCGGCTCGGCCGCGCGCATCTCTCCGCCGAACGAGAAGCGGCAGCCGTCCGCGTCGTCCTCCGCCAGCATCCTGCCGGCCAGCCAGTAGTCCGTCCGTCAGTCAGTCGCTCGCCCACTCGCCCGCTCCCGCGTGAGCGCACGCCTCGCATACAAACAGACGTGCATGCAAACGCAGCCACCGCGTCACGCACCAGGTGAACTCGTCCTGCCAGCACTCGCGCTGGGCAGGCGCGCCGAGCGCGCCGAGCGCATCGCCCGCGAGCCGCGAGGGGTCGAGCCCGCGCGCGAGCACGATGAGCCCGCGGTCCGTCTCGAAGCGCGAGAGCAGGAAGAGGCTCGCGACGCGCGCGTCCTGGCCCGCCGGCCGCACCGTACGCAGACACACGACGTTATTCACGTCGGGCGTCTGCACGACGCGCAGCGACACGTGCAGCCAGTGCGAGTAGAGCTTCTGCGCGCGGCGCGGAGAGGTCACGAGTGCCCAGGTCGCGGCCGATAGCTGCGCGGCCGCGCGGTGCGCAAAGTGCTTGGAGAAGCAGAAGCGCAGCTCGCCCGCGTCCGAGTACGCGCGGCGGTCGGCCCAGCCCATGGCCGAGCGCGGCGGAGGCACGCTGCGCTGCGCGTCCAGGTACGCGGCCACACGGCTGAAGCCCTCGCGGCCCGCCGCCATGCACTCCTCGACCGAGAAGCCCCGCGCCAGCTGCGGCCGCGCCAGCGCGCGCTCGCCGTCGCGCGCAGGGTCCTCCTCGCCCGCGCGCGCGTCCAGCAGGTGCTGCAGGCTCGCGGCCGCCTTGGCGAACGCCATTTGTTTTCCGCGCAGCGCTTCGTTCTCCGCGTACAGCGCCTGGCGCGCGAGCGAGAGCCGCGCCAGGTCGGTGGCGGCCGCGTCGGTGGCGGCGGCGTCGGTGGCGGCGGCGTCGTCATTGCCGCTGGCGGCCGCGTCGGAGGCGTCGTCACTGGCACTATCGACGTCGAGCGCGGCGAGCAGGCGCGCGTACTCGGCCTCGAGCGCGTCGACCTGCGCGCGCAGGCCGCTGAGGTTGAAGATCTTGCGGTAGTAGCTGCGGCGCACCTTGCTGCGGTTGCGCTCGCGGCGGTCGAGCTCCGCGGGCGACAGCGCCAGGTCCTGGAGCAGCTGCTGCTGCACGCGCTTGTTGACCGCGAAGGCCATGGCGGCGGCGGTGGCGGCGGCGCGTTCGGTCCGGCGGTGCGGTCGGTGCGGTCGGTGCGGTCGGTCGGTCGGCGCGTGCGCGGCGGGCGGCGAAAGCGGAAAAGAGAGGAGCCGGCGAAGAGACCGACGAGAGGCAAGTTGCCCATCAGAGCGGCTTGCTAGCCTCTAGGGCGATATACCCCGCTGGACCCGGTCGGTGCCGGAACCTCAAGATGGTGCTTGCAGACTGGATTTGGACCTGCGGAACCACATACCCCGCGCAACGAGGCCGCAGACTGGCGCTCGAGTCAGAGATGCGCGCCTCGGGAGCGACGTCCATGACGCGGCGGCCGTCACGCGGCAGCGGGCGACTGGCAAGCGAGCGCGGCCGCTTTACGTCTGCGCTAGGTTTACGCGCGGGCGACGGGCGACTGCGATGCTGGTCTTTGGCGACTGCCGAGGCGGCACACCCTGCGATCCGGAATACGCACCCTTGGCTGGAGAAACACCTCCATCCACGCTCACCATTCACTTCCTCCAATAATAACCCTCGACGTCTTATACATCTGCTCTGGCGAAAAACGGAGGGTGGACTGTATAAACACCTAGGTCCGCTGCGGCGCGCGCTGCTCGCAGCCTCGCGACCTCGCGGCCAGCGGCCGCCGGCGCGTCAAGACAGCGGCTCGCCCAGCCCGAGGCTCTGCTCCCAGCGCAGCGCGATCTGCAGGTTCTCGAAGAGCCAGAAGGAGCGGCTGCGGTCGCCCATGTTGTTCATGATGCCGCCGTGCACCACCTTGAGCGCCGCGCCGTCGCTGAGCCCGCCGGGCGGTGCCTCGACGTTGAGCCAGTACATGGACTGGCGCCACTCCTGGCGCTTGCCCAGCGATAGCGACGCCGCGTCCTCCACGCGCAGCGTGTGCTCCTCGCGCTTGAGGCCCTTGCAGATGAAGAGGCAGCCGCCCGCCGCTTCGTGCGGGATGCGCGTCATGATGATGAGCGCCGTCGTGATCGAGTCCTCGCCCTCCTTCTCCATCGTGCGGAAGAGCACGTAGCTGTTCTCGTCGAAGATCTGCATGATGTGGAAGCGCGTGTGCAGCGCCGGCGCGTACAGCTTGCTGTGCCGGTCCGGGCTCGTGAAGGTCTCCCAGGCCGCGAGCACCACGTCCTCGACGCTCGAGAAGCGGTCCGCGCTGAAGTGCTTCTCGAAGTAGTAGCCGAACGAGTTGTCCTTGGCCACGTGCGAGCACGTCCACCCGAGCGCCGTGTCCGTCGTGATCATGTTGTGGCGACTCGACACAAACGCCTCGAACGTCTGCTGCGCGTCGCGCGCGAACCGCGTGAACGCCTCGAACGACATCTCGTCCATCACGATCATGGGCGTCGGCACCTGCACCTCGTGCTCCGCCGGCGCCGTGATCGAGTGGTCCATCTGTCGATAACGGCCCCGCATTAGCCCCAGACCCGCCGCGAGCGAGAGCGAGAACGAGGGCGACGCACCAGCTGGTAGTTCACGTCGAAGAGCCGCTGGAAGCGGAACGAGACCTTCTCGCGCTCCTCGAACGAGTCCTGCAGCGCCTGGTTCTCCAGCCACAGGCGGTCGCGCTGCCGCGACAGCTCCAGGTAGCGCTTCATGAGGCTCGACGGCTCCCTAGCACTCTCGGCTTTCTCGCGTTCTGTCTTCTCCTCCCACTGCGCCAGCAGCCGGTGGTACTGCTGCCGCAGGTGGTCCGCGTGCTTGCGCAGCTCGTCCAGCGTTTCCTACAGTCCAAGCAGCGCCGAGCGCGTCAGCCTGGCCGAGTTCGTCGACCAGCGCGGCCGCAGAGACGCACCAGTTTGCGGTAGTACGAGCGCTTGACCGAGTTGCGGTTCTTCTCCTTCTTGATCTCGTCCGCAGCGCCGGTCGACAGCCGCGGACGCGTGGCCGCGCGGGACGACGGCGACGACAGCGACGTGGGCGACTGCGACTGTGAGGACGAGCCCGAGGACGGCGGCGGCGAGGCCGCGCCTGCGGCGCCGGCTGCCGCGCGGCGCTTGCGCTTGCGCGCATTGGTCGACATCTCCTCGGCCAGCATGCTCAGCAGCTGGCTCGTGATATCCTCGTCGTCGCTGCCGCCGCCCACAGGCGCGAGCGCCAGATCCTCGAAGTCCATCGGGTCGGCGGCGGCGCTGGGGCGATCGATCGGTCTATCGGGCGGGCGGGCGGTCTCCTCCGCGCGCGCGACGGACGCGTCCAACGTCCAATGCGGGTCGAATTCTTCTCTGGCGCGGTTCTTTCGGCGGCGGCGGGGGAATGGGAGGCTCCGGTCGAGAATCACCGGATTTCGACCAATCCAGTGGCGGAAACAGCTGTCGCTGGCGCCTGACAGGCGGAAAAGATGGCGCATGGCGCGCGCATGATTGGCTGAAAATACGCCACGAGGACTGTCCACCCCCCCCGGCTGCCCGCGAGCATCTCGGGAGCAGCTCTCATGGCTGCCAGTGCTTTGCGCTGCGCTGCATCGCTCGCCCCGGCGCCGCGCGTTGGCAGCCCTACGCGGCCTCCAGCCTCCGGCGCCGGCACGCGGGCGGTTGGCGCGCCTCTGCGTCTCCCTCCGCCCCGAGCGTCGCGCTCGAAGCAGATGCGGGCGTGTCTCTCGGCGCTGCGCGGCGGCGACACAGGCAGGCCGAACACTCGAAGTGACTGGCTGTTTGTATGCGGTGCCAGACGCGGCGCGTCGTTTCGGCACCAAGCAGAAGTCGGCGGCACAAAACGACGCGCGCGAGCGTTTCTCTCGGCGCCATCGGCGCATTGACGCGCTGAGACGGCGGGCGGGTGGGCGGACAGACGGACGGATGGCGTTTGCGTCGCTGACCAACGCACTGCACCGCGTCGCGCGCGAGGGAGTCCAGTGTCGGCGGCATTCCAGTCGCGGCGCCACCCCGACCAGCCGCGTCGCCCTCGCCCCGACTCCTGCGGGTTTCGGAGCTGCACGGATCGCGCGCTGTCCCGCCCGCTCCGACGCGGCCGCCCCTGTCTGCGGTTGCAGGCGGAACGAAATGACGCGCTCCATCCGACAACGACAAGCGTCTTGTCGCCGCGCGCAGCTCTGGGGGCATGAGGCGCCAGACGTCTGCGTCCAGCGGCAGCCGCCTCGGCACTAACGACGACGACGGCGAGCCACGCGTCGGCTCTGCCTGCGTGGCGCTGATTACGGTGCGTCCATTGGCCGAGACTCATCGGACGCCGAGCGTCTAGCGCTCCGACGGCGCGACGGCGTGACGCCGCGAGCGTCGGGCCAGAAGCTTCTCGGTGCACCCACGGGCGGTCCAGCGGCGTCTGAAGTCGCGCCACTCTCTCACCCGACACACCGCGCGATGAAGATGCGCGCCGCATTTTGGAGAGTCCAGACTGAGCCTGCGCGCGATGGGCCAGGCGGAGGAGGGAGAAGAGAAGAGTCGGCGAAGGAGGAGGAGGTTGCGGATGATGCGATGCGTGTGCGCAGACGCGGAGATCGACCGACGTGTGTGTGTGTGTATGTGTGTGTATGTGTGTGGTGTCGCGACGAAGCCATGTGGGGTATGCGTTATCGAGTCGCGTATAAATACTGAGCGCCGCGCGGCGCGGTCGACGGCGCGCGCGTCACGCGGCGCTCAGGTGGCCGGCTCGTAGAGCTGCAGCAGCCGCTGGCGGAAGTGGAAGCGCTCGGCGAGGCGCAGCTTGAGCTGCTGCTGCTCCTCGAGCAGCGCGCTGCGCACCAGCGTCAGCTCCGCGTACAGGTCGCGCGGCGTGATGACGCGCTCGCCGCGTTGGAACGCGAGCGGCGCGTCCGCGTTGCGCTGCTCCCACGAGGCGAACACCTCGGCGAACTCGGCCTCGAGCTGCGCCACCTCGTCGCGCATCGACCGGAGCAGCTCCTGTTGGGTCAGCCACACGCCGCGATTCGGTCAGGATCTGCGGCGCGGAGCAATGCGAGGAGAGAGAGGGAGGGAGGGAGAGACGTACTCGCTTCTTGTAGTAGCAGCGCTTGACGAAGAGGCGGTTCTTGGCCTGCTTCTCCTCATTCGAGAGCGGTGCGCCGAGCACGCGCTTCTTGGGCTTGGGCGGTGACGCGGATGGCGCGGCGGGCGGCGCGTCGGCGATGGCAGCGGCGGCGGCCACGGCAAGTTGGAACTGCTGGTCCATGCGTGCAACGTCGTCGGGCGAGGGCAGTGGCGTGACGGCGTAGGCCACGGGCCAGTCAGGCGCGAAGAAGGCCGCGGACGCCAGCGTGCCTGAGGGAGCTGAGAGGGGCCGTGGACGGCGAGGGGAGGCTTGGAGGCAGGTAGCTGGCTAACTGGCTAACTGGCTGGCGAGCGAGCAGCGGGTCGGTCCGTCGTTCGGTGGCGGCGGCAGCGAAAACCGGATCACTCAGCGCGAGCGATGCCCTCGAGCGGAGGAATTCGGGAATGGCCGCGCCATCACCGACGCGCCGCGCCTGACTCGCGGCAGTCGGACGCGCGCCAATGTATCTGGTGGAAGCGTGGCGGAAGTGCCAGGGAAGAGCGACCAGGTCGGCTCTACGGTACGCGTCTGGCGCGCGCCACCCGTCCGCCCACTCGCCGGTGTGGGCCGCTACGCGCCTGCCCATCTCCCAAGAATAAGATTTGAGGCCAGCGCCGGGCCGGCGATCTTCGCGCCCCGTCTGCCTCGCTCCGGACCGAACCGTACTGTACGGACCCATCGATGAGCTGGAACCGGGTGCAGTCGCGAGCGCTCCTCGCTGACGGCAGCGCTGAAGAAGCAGGCATTGAGCGTGTGTCGCTGCCGCTGCCGCTGCCACTGCTGTCGCCGACGACGGACGTGTGGGCAGTGCGCTGCACGCGAGTGGGCGGCGCGAGCGCGTGCTGATCCGTACTGTACTCACGTCGGGGCATCCGTGCGTCAGCGCGCGGTGCGGCCGGCCTCATTTCGGGCGAGGCGCGGCGCGTGGGGCCGGACCGGCCGCGCCGACGGCGCTGGCTACGCGCCGCCCATTGGCCCACCGCGCCGCGACGGCGCCCGCGCGCCGCCCGAGTGGTCAGAAGCGTCGGGGGACCGGCGGTGGCGACGGCCGCGACGGTGGGAGCAAGCGCGCAGGGCCGGCGCCGCCGCGGCGATATCGAACAACTTGGCGCCTTCAAGCTCGCCCCGCGCTACTCTCTGGGCCTCCATCCTCCTCTCCGCCGCGGCGCGTCCCTCTCACGCGCGCACGCCCGGCCGCAAGGCTTCTGCTGTCGCCGCGGGCCTTCAACCTGCGAACAATTGCCGACTCGGTCGCGCGCGCGTGCGTGGCCGCCGTGGCGCGGCTGTCGCCTTCTCTTCTTCCATTCGCGCGTCCCCGATGGCGACAGGCCCACCGAGCGCTGGCACGCCCGGGCGAGGCGGTCGCTCGGTCGCCCGATCGCTCGCTCTGCATGATCCGTCTGGAGACCGCCCGTCGCTGATGGGAATCGCGGACTGGCAGGCCGATCAGCTCGGTGGGCGTCCGGATCTCCGCCGCGCGACGATCGATCGCGTGGCGCTGACGACTCTCCTTAGAGTTGGAGTCGCGGAGAATCTATCGGCCATACTGCCGGTCACTGCCGCCCGGTGCTCTCGGCGCCGACCGAGCGGCGCGGCGCCACGCGGCGCTGTGGTCGTGACGGCTTGCCGGCCGCGGCTGGCTGGCACGGCGCCGTCCTCGTGCAAAGACCGCGATGCCGGCTGCGCGCACCACGCCATGCCACGGCTTGCCCGCGGACGAAACAGTCGCGCGCCAGGCACATCACGCACGGGTCAATGACGCATCGCCGCGAGCACCTGTCGTTTTCATCGCTTGGAGGGATCGACGGTGGAGTCTCTTCTTCACAGCTTGGCCGAGGCGGAGTCCTCTGCATCGACCTGTCTTTTGTCCAATCAATTGCTTGATATCAAACAGTTTTGCCCAATTATATCTCGAAATGCTGCCTCCCGCCCAATCGAGCCGACGCTCGGTGCCTCACGGAGCCGTAGCAGCGACCGCCGAGGACTGCAGCAGCGGCGGCGGCGGCGGCGGCTGCACCAGCACCAGCGCGCTGGCGTCGTGCGCAGCGCCGGCCAGCGCCATGTCCGCGCGCAGCGCCCGCGAGACGGCGTTGACCGTGGCGTTGTAGAGCGTCGCGGGGTTGGGCGGGGTGACCTCGTCGGGCACGTAGAAGGTGTCGTCGTTCGGGTGCATGGCCTTGTAGATGACGATGGCGGTGATGCCGAGGAAGACGAGCAACGTGGCGAGCAGCACGACGCGGTCCGTGGCCATACGGCGCGCGAAGGTGCGCAGCAGCTTGTCGGCGCGCGTCAGCGAGTCCTCCATGCGCATGACCTCGTCCGTGATCTGCACGATCTGCTGGCGCTGCTCGCGCAGCTGCTCGCCCGTGGCCGCCGCCACCTCCTTGGACTGCTCCACCATGCGCGCCGTGCTCAGCAGCGACTGCTCCGTCTTGCGCTGCACCTCGGCCGTGCGGCCCAGCAGCTCGGTGTTGCCAGGCGGGCCGCCGCCGTTGGGTCCGCCGCCGCCGGGTCCGCCGCCGCCGGGTCCGCGCGCGCCGAACAGTCCGTTGCGCTCGTGCTCGGCTTTCGCCCAGCGCACCTCGCCCGCCAGCTCGTCCACGCGCGCTGACAGCTCCTCGAACCTCTGCGGCGCGCGCTGTCAGCGTCTCGGACCCCAGCTCCTCAAGCCGCGGACCTGGCGCGCCTGCCTACCTCTCGGAAGCCGCGTGCTTGCTCCCTCGGCGCCTGGCGCAGCGCCAGCTGGAAGCCCTTACGCAGCTCCACGGCCTCGCGCAGCTTCTTGTCGGCCATCGCCAGCATCTGCGCGGCGACATCGGTTCGGCCCGGCCAGGCCCGGCCGCCCCGCTCGTTAGCTCCAGCGGCGGCCAACCGACGACTCGTGGCCGGCGACCAGCAGCTCATGGCCGACGCGCACGCACCTCCGGCCGCACACCCGGCGGCGCCTTGGCTAGCTTACCCATCGTGTCGTTGAGCTTGTCGACCGCGTCCGCCAGGTCCGCATCGTAGTAGCTGATCTCGGCCATGCTGCCGCCTGCTGTCGCTCGCTGTCGCCTGCCACCCGCCGCGCTGCCAGCTACTCCGCCAAGCGCACGCGTCCGATCGTCCGCTCCACTCTCTCTCTCTCTCTCTCTCTTTGCCTGTCGCTCCACCCGCGCGTCCGTTTCGGCCGGCCGCGCGCCTGGAATAGACCGGCGCCGATCACAGAAGACCAAGATCGACCACGGTGTTGCTTGTTGTCTCTTTATCCTCCGCCAGCGGCTGCCCAGCGGCGCCACCGCCGCCTCCGCGGCCGCTTCGCCTGGCGCCGCCGCCACCCGGCGCGAGGGCACTCACTACGATGCCGGCAGTCGACTACTGCCGGGTCAGCCACGCCTCTATCGGGTCTCTCGGACCCCGCGGCGCGCGAGCCACGCCCGCGGCCGCGCCGGCGCAGGAAGCGCAGGTTGCCGTCGCGCCGTCCCCGGAGCCGCCCGTCCGCCCTCTCGCGGACGAGGTCGCGGTCGCGGTCGCGGTCGCGGTCGCACCTTAGAAGGACGGCGGCGCGAGCTTGCGCTCGTCGGCCTCGGCGGACGAGCCGTCGGCGCCGAGCATCGCCTGCTCCGGCTGCGGTGTCAGCCACTCGTTGACCATGATGCTGACGCCCTCGATGGCCGCGAGCAGCACGCCGCCGATGAGCGCCTGGCCGGCGGCGGCGCGCGGGCCGGCGCGGGCCGCCAGCGCGCCGCCCGTGGCCGCGCCGGCCAGGATCGAGTTCCACGGGTCCTCCTTCCTCCGCAGCGCCTCGAAGGAGCAGTCGAAGGACGAGAAGAGCAGGCCCCAGACCGCGAAGCCGCCCGCCAGCACCGGCGTGCGCATCTTGGCGTTGTATATGGCGCCGCGGAAGCGCTGGCCCGCCGGCGAGTTGCGCGCTCCCTTGAACGTGTACCAGCCCGAACCGAAGACCGCGCCGAGCACAAAGCCGCTGCCGGCGTCCTCCACGATGCGGAACGGACACGGCTCGCGCTCCATCTCGCCCGCTGCTCGCTCCGGTCGCTCGCTCGCGGCCCCGAGATCCTGCGCGCGCGTGCGTCGCGACGCGATCGACTTGTTGCCGGCGGAAATGCCCTGCCAGCGCGCGCCACCCACCCACCACTGGAGGGTCTCCTGCAGTTTCACTTGGACTGGGTATGCCCCCAAAGTAAACCCATTGATCTTGGACTTGCTATGCCTTTAGTTCGGGGACGCCGGAGCAAATAAAACCTAGACATCATTGCTCCGAACGCGGACCCAAAGGTGGGAAAACTGAGTCGCCCAAAACAAACGACAGTACTTGCCTCGACCAGGACCTCGCATCGGCTTGGTCATGGCGATGGCCGCTTGCCCTCGACGCGGCCGCGGCTGCTGCGTCTGCCCGGCGCCGTGCACGTCGACGTAGCGCTAGAGCAACCGACGGACGACGACGACGCCATCGTCCTCTCCAGCGGCCTCGACCGCCGAGCGGTGCGGTGGCGCGCGAGCGTGTGGAGACGGAGTTCGACGAGAGGCTGGACGCACGTGTGCAGATCGTGGCGCACAGCACGAAACCGCCGTCCCTGGACGGCCGCGTGACCTTCGCGACGCAGGCGGACGTCGTCTCGAGCGTGCGCGACCCGACGTCGGACATGGCTGTGTGCGTGCGCGAGGTTAGCGAGCTCGTGCGCGTCGAGCGCGAGTGGTCCATGATACGCAAGCAGTCCTGGGATGTCGGTGACTCGCGCATGGACGGCGCCATCAGCGTCAAGCAGTCGCCGACCGAGGAGGAGGAGGAGGAAGAGGAGGAGGAGGAGGAGAATGCGGCAGCTGGCGCAGCAATGACACTTTCTATCCGTCTGCAAGAGCCTCGAGGAGCTGCTGCAAGAGATCCGCGAGAACCAGGTTGTGGTGATCGTGGGCGAGACAGACTCGAGCGAGACGACGCAGCTGACGCAGCAGCTGCACGAGGAGGGTTACTCGCAGCTCGACGCGACCGACTGCACGCAGCCGTGGCGTGTGGCGGCCATGGCGGTTGCGTGGCGCACGAACCAGGAGATGGGTGTTGCGCTGGACGAGGAGGTGGGCTACACCATCCGCTTCGAGCACCTGACGTCCGACAAGACGGTCGTCAAGTACATGACGGAAGGCGTGCTGTTACGCGAGTCGGTGCGCGAGGCCGACCTGGACTTGTACGCGACCGTCATTATGGACGAGGCGCATGAGCGCGTGCTCAACACGGACGTGCATTTCGGCATCCTGCGCAAGGCGGTGCAGCGCCGCAGCGACTTCAAGGTCATCATGGCGTCGGCGACACTGGACGCTGACAAGTTCGCGGTGTTCTTCGGCGGCGTGCCGATGTTCCCGGTCCCGAGTCGCACGTTCCCGGTCGATACGTTCTACACCATGGTGCCGAGCGAGGACTATGTGGATGCGGCGTTCAAGCAGGTGATGCCGATGCACTTGTTGGATCTGCCAGGCGACGTCCTCGTGATCATGACGGGCCAGGAGATATCGAGGCGGCATGTTCCGTGCTGGCGGAGCACATGGATCGGCTTGAATGTGGCGCGCAGTGCGGCGCGTCGACACTGCTGCTTGTGCTGCGCATGTACTCGCAACTGCCAGTAGACCTGCAGATCACGATCTACCGTCTCCTCGCAGATCGTCGATACGATCGAGAACGAGCGATGCATGCTCGAGCAGCAGCTTTTATTCTGCGCGCTCTCATCGGATTGACGAACGCATCGTACGTCATGGCACTCTTGTCGCCCTGCGCAGTCGAAGTGAGAGTGTATTTGACGCTCGATGATGCGACAGGCCCAACGAATGGCGCATTGATGCGCTTCGGGTCCTCGGAGATTTCCTCACTGCTCCTCCAGATCCTCTCGCGACCTCGCCTTGTCGTGCTCAAGAAGGACGATTTGCAGTGGTGTCGAGTCACGCGCTCGCAGGACGTGGTTGTGTCTCCCTAGCTCGTGCTGGCTCCTTCTCCTGCCGCCTCGTTGTGCATGCACAAACCGCGTCGCCGGCTCCGTTAGACGTGCCATCCAATCAGCGGCATGGAACCGACGACCGCCTCCTCCTCCTCTGCTCCGCTCTTCCCTCGGACAACGCTGGTATTGCAAGATGTGGCAGGAGAGCTCGTCGCTGCGCAGCGCCACGCCGATCTCTCGCCTCACGACCGATTGCTCCGCCCCGACAACCGCCGCGGACTCACTCGCGATCATAGCTGGCTCGGCCGCTCTCGCTCTTCATATATCAGTGCATCGAAGAGTTGGGAGTGATGGTCGTCTTGGTTGATACGGAGACCTTGGGTGAGTTTGCAAAAACGCAGGCAGAAGCAAAGCAAAGCGGAGTAGGGAAGCGAGAACCGAGGCGTCAAGCGCGGGGGAGATGGCGGAGAAGAGAACCACTGCGTTGCTGGAGGCGGCACGGGATGGGGACGCGGCGCGTGTGCGCGAACTGGTGGGGGAAGGGGTGGCGATGGACGCCATGGATTCGGACGGGAAGACTTCGCTGATGCGTGCATCGGAAAGTGGCCACATGGATGTCGTTCAGCTTCTCATCGACCGAGGCGCAGACGACAGCGCAGTCGATAACCTCTTTGGCAAGACTGTGCTGATGTATGCGTCGGCTGGCGGCAACATGGACGTCGTTCAGCTTCTCATCGATCGAGGCGCGGACGTCAACGCAGTTGAGAGCTATGGATGGACTGCACTGATGTATGCGTCGGCTAGTGGCCACATGGACGTCGTTCAGTTTCTCATCGATCGAGGCGCGGACGTCAACGCAGCCGACAACCGCCTTGGCAAGACCGTGCTGATGCAG
>JAADYC010000156.1:0-34548 GCA_023338135.1 Phytopythium kandeliae | reverse complement strand
CGAGATCTCCTCGTCGCTCGCCGTCACGTCCAGCGCGACCGCGACCGCGCCTTGCTCGGCCAGGTCGGCGATCGCCGACGCCTTGCGCGCCGTCGCGATCACCTTGTCGCCGTGCTTGAGCGCCGCGAGCGTCATGGCACGACCGAGGCCGGTCGAGCAGCCAGTGATCAGCCACACCTTGGGCTCGTACGCGCTCGTGCTCTCGCTCGCCATGGTGTTGTTGCTGCTGCTGCTGCTCTGCGTCGGTGGTCGCGGGAATGCCGAACGAGCGGAGACGAGAGGGAGCGATCGTCTGGCTCGAGCGAGTGCCGTGCTCGACCCGCTCGGACCGCCGTCTCCTCCAGAGAAGAAGCCACGGGGAAGCGCATGGGAACTCGAGCGACTGGCTGCGAGAGAAGAGCCGAGGGGGATGGCGCGCTCATCCAGCGCAGCGCAGACCACTCTGTCCTCCGTACCACGGACTTGCTTCTCTCTCTCTCTCTCTCTCTCTCCAACGACCTGAGCGATCCGAGGCGAGGCGAGGCGAGGCGAGGCGGCAGCGTCTGCTTCTTGTCACCTCGCCAAGACCTCAAGAGCCCAGTCGCGACCGCTTCTCGCGTCGCGGAGCGCTCAGCGCCGCGTCCACGACTCTGTCGTCGTCACCGCTGCTCGCTCTGTCCCGCCAGCCGCTTCGCGCCTCCTCCTCCTCCTCCTCCTTGTCGTCGGCCTCCTCGTCGCTCTCGAGCACGCGCCGCCGCTTGCGCCCCACCGTCCACTGCTGCCTCCTCCTCATGCGGGAATCTATGCCCTCCTCGCTCTCACCCTCACCCTCCGCTGCCGGTGAAAGCTCTCGCAGCGTCTGCGGCTTTCGGGCGGCCGGCAACTGGCGCGGCACCGACCGCGTCAACGAGCTGGCCGCCACGACGTCGATGATCTCGAACGAGTCATCCGAATCCGACGGCTCCCTGCTGCTCTCGTCATTTGGTTGCGGCGGTGGCTTCGATTGCGACTGCGACTGCGACTGCGACTGCGACTGCGGCGCGGGCCCATTGTCCTCGTCGCTGTCGTCGTCCAGCACGATGATGTCGTTGCCGTGGCCCGTCACGAGCGCAGGCTCTCGCCTCCGCGTGGCGCCGACGGCGCTCGTGAACGCGGGGAACGCCCGCCGCCCCTCCGGCTGACGCGACGTCTGCTTGGCGATTGGCTTCTTCCTCTTCCCCTTCTTCTCGCCTGGTGACGCGCTGACCCTCTCCTCTCGCCTGCTCGCCTCCGGTGTGGACGACGGGCCTGTCGAGACGGAGCTACTGGACGCGGCAGAGTGCTCGCTGCTCGAGTTGGCCTCGCTTTCCCACCCGCTCGGCGGCCCCGCGCCATCCGCCGTCCACTCCGGGTCTTCGTCGCTGTCGTTCGTGCCGAACTTGTGCCGCCGACCCCGCTTCGTCGCGTGCCGGACGGGATTCGGGCTGCCAGAGCTACTACGAGAGCTGCTCGGCGTGCTCGCACTGTCGGCAGCGCCGCGCGCAAGCAAGGTCGCGCTCACGACGCCGCGACTGGCATCGTCTCTCCGTCCTACACCTGTGGAGTTGACCGAGTGCCGGCGTCCGCGTGCAGCCAGCGGCTTCGATGCGATTGGATCAAGGACTCGCCTCTCCTCCGTGTCTTCGCCACAATCCGCTTGTAGCTGGAACGCCGTCTTCTTCCTCCACGAATCTGGCGCTTCATCACTGCATGCCGTCGTCGACGTCTTCTTGACCGCCTTGGACTCGCCATCGACAGTTTTGCTGCGTGCTTCGACTACTGTGAAGCAGATATCAGGCATTAGAGCACAACCCAAGCCGCCAATAGCGGCGAGCGACACAATGAAAGCGTAGAGCAACCAATGATACCGCGGAGCACTCACTAGGCTGGCCGCGGTGCTCGCTCCATGGCTGCGGAGCCAAGTCTCCGACGCAGAGACCGCCTGCTTCTTCGCTCGTCATGGGAAGCTGCCGAGCACCACACAGCGCGCACATGTCAGCGCGACGAGAGCCGCCCCGTTGTCCTCACGACAGCTGCTCACCTCGATCGACATGCTGTCTGGAATCTCGTCCGTCGGGTCGGCTCGGTCTGCATTGCCTAGCCACTCGACTCGCTGGAACACGACGACGCCTCGGATAGCGCCACACTGACGAACTGCCGGCTCTCCGACGCCATTCTCCTCGCCGGACATGCGCAGTCTCGCCATGTTGACGGACCGACTCGTGAGCACCCGACCCTCCAGCTTGATGCGGCCGCCATGCACGTCGAGGTAAAGTACCGGCCTCTGCTTGTCGACAGCTCGTCCGAGCCGCAGTGCTGCCGCGTCCCCTTCCTCGCCAGTCAGGCTAGACGCCACCACATCGATTGGAGCGCCGTCCGCGCGCCGTATCGTCACCTTTGGCAAGCAACAGATGTACTCGACGTCGGTATCTGTCTGGCCGCGCTGAGGCTCTGGCTCCCGATCGCTGCCAAGTCGCCTCAGCTCTCCGCCCAACGCAACGGAGGCCGCCTCGCTCGCCCACCTCGCGGAGCGTTCGCTCAACATGGAGGAAGATCGAGGGGCGAGCGGTTCGGGCCTGCGGTCGGCGTCGCCCGGGACATCAAGTGGCGCGCGAGGATGCGGCTCCTCCACCTTTTGTCGCGGTTGAGGCGGCCGTTGCAGCGGCGACACTGCCTCCAGCGAGACGAACACTGGAGCAGCGACATCACGCGTGACCTCGTGCGCGCGGCCCTGCGAAGCGGTGGCGGTGGCGGCGGCGGTGGCGGCGGCGGCGACGGCGGCAGCAGCAGCAGTAGCCGCAGGCACGTAGCGCTGCGCCGCCTTGAGCTTGAGCTTGGCTCTGCCCATTGGCAATTGGTGTTGGCAACAAGCAACCAAGCCGTTGAAGGTCCAGTCCAAAATTGTGGAGCGGGTGGTGGGGCGCCCCACACTGATATCTGTGGAGCGTTTCACAATTGCTTGTGGAGCGCTCCAGTGCATTCATCGCGGCAGCCAATCAACCGATCGGTCGAGGCGAGTCGAAGCGGCACGACAATTGGCACCAAGCCAGCGCTCGCCACCAGAGTCGCTCGCCCGGCCGCCGCCGTGCCTGCAGAGCCGCGAAGAGCAGCATGCCGCGCAAGGGAGGGCGTCGAGTACGTTTTGCTTTCGTTGACGGTGCCGACGCGGCGGCTCGCGGCGGAAACGGCCGCGCATGGCAGTGCGAATCTGACAATTGTCGTGCGCTTGCGCGCCGGTGGGCAGCGGAAGACCAGGACGCATGTGGTGGAGGCGCCGGGCAATGAGAAGGACAACACGCCGAAGAGCTTCGTGTTCAAGATGGGCAAGGTGCCCGGCGTGGTGCAGAGCCTCGTGCAGGACATGCGCCGCGTGATGGCGCCGTACACGGCGGACAACCTGCGTGAGAAGCGGTGCGTCCTGCTGCTCGTGCTGCCGCTTCGTGCGCGGTCTCTCTGGCCTGCGCGCCGCTGTCCTGCTGCTCGTTGCTGACGCGTTGTGGCGCTAACGCGTTGTGGCGCTAACGCGTTGTGGCGGCCGCAGCAAGAACACGATCAAGGACTTTGTGCACGTCGGCGCGCCGATGGGCGTGACGCACTTTTTGTTCTTCACAAGCACGGAGAGCAGCACGAACCTCAAGATCGCTCGCATCCCGCGTGGACCGACGCTGTCGTTCAAGGTGGTCGGCTACTCGCTCATGCGCCACGTTCACCTCATCCACAAGCGGCCAGTGGACGCGTCGGTGCGTGTCATGCGGCGGATACGGTGATGCCGGTGAGGACGCTCGCCGACGGACTGCGATGGACTGACGGGTGATTTGTCTCTGTCTCGCACCGCTGTGCGTGCTCTCGGGTCGTGGCGCGGCAGCTCGCGCTCAAGTCGACACCGCTCGTGGTGCTCAACAACTTCACGGGCAGTGAGGACCACGTGAAGCTCATGAACGTGACGTTCCAGAACATGTTCCCGGCCATCGACGTGCAGACTGTGCAGCTGTCCGAGTGCCGGCGTGTGGTGCTGTTCCACTACGAGAAGGAGTCGGACACGGTCGAGTTCCGGCAGTACGTGATCCGCGCGGCGCCTCTCGGGCTATCCAAGAGCGTCAAGACGATCGTCAAGGCCAAGATCCCGAACCTGAGCAAGCTGGAGGACATCAGCGAGTACGTGCTCGGCAACGGCGCGGGCGTCGCCAGCGCCTCGGACAGCGAGGTGGACGACGAGGAGGCGCACGTAACGCTACCGGACGCCTTCCGCGGCCGCGGCAACCGCAAGAGCGAGAAGAGCGCCGTGCGTTTGAGCGAGATCGGCCCGCGTCTGACGCTCAAGCTCACCAAGGTGGAGCGCGAGATCTGCGAGGGCGACGTGCTGTACCACGCCTACGGTGAGTCCATCGATCCGTCGTCTCTGCGTTGGCGTCCATGGCGATGGCGCTGTGAACTCACGTGGAGGCTCTGATTGTCGTGGTCGTCGTCGTGGTTGGGATGGCGGTAGTGACCAAAACTCCGGAGGAGTCGGCCAAAGCCAAGGCCAAGCGCGAGGAGGCCAAGGCGCTCAAGCGTAAGCGCCGCGAGGAGCAGGAGGCCAACGTCGCCAAGAAGCAGGAGGTCAAGAACGCCAAGAAGCAGCGGCGGCGCGAAGCCAAGCAGCAGCGTGACGGCGGCAAGGACGACGACTCGGAGCCCGACGACGCCGAGTACTACCGGCAGGAGGTGGGCGAGGAGCCCGACGCATACATGTTCCCGGACGCCAAGAAGCGCAAGACGGCGGCAGCGGCGGCGCCCACGCCCGCGCAGGAGCAGGCGCCCGGGCAGATGGCGCCGTCCGACAAGGCGCGCCGCTTCCTCAAGGCCGCCGCGCCAAAGGGCAAGATCGTACGCGAGCGCCAACCAAAGGGCAAGTAGCGAGCGCGCGGTGGATGTCACGCCTGGAGGCGAGGCGACGCGGGGCGAGGCGACGCGGCGCGAGGCGAGGCGAGGCGAGGCGACGCGCGTGGCCGATCCATCGGTCGGGTTCACCTCGCAATTGAATCACCACATTTGTTGACGTTGCTTGTGCTGCTCCTGCGTCTGGAGAGCGCGAGCGAGTGGAATGCCGCCGAGGTCGCGGCTGCTTCCTCGCTGCTTGGCTCTCGCGGCGACGCCTTTCCCGCTCGCTCGCTCTCCGTCGACACCGACGACGACACTCACGCTGTGTACAGCTCATCAGAGGTAAAACTAGCCGCGCTATTGAAAACAAAAGACCGCACGGGTCCGTCGCCACGTCGTCTCGCGCTTCACCGCCGGCCAGGAGGCGGCTGCAACGACGGATGCTGGTGCTTCGGCTCGCCCATGGGGATCGGGAACCGGTCGCGGCGCCCGCCTTGCGGCATCGGCGCGCCAATGTTCTTCGGGTTCAGCCCCGCCAGGCGCTGCGGAGGAGCCTGCATCTTGCGGTCGCCGCCGTCCATTGCGTACCGCATGCCAGGGACCTTGCTCTCCTCCTTGATCGGGCGACCGGGCATGCCTCGGCGGTCTGGCTGCGCCATGTGGTGGCCCTGCACTACCGGCGTGTGGTGCTGTGCCTGCATCTGCGCGTGGTGGTGCGCCGCCTGCGCCTGAGCCATCTGCGCCTGGGCGTGAGCGTGCGCTTGCGCCTGCGCCGCCTGGGCTTGGACCTGCGCGTGGTGCGCCTGCACCTGCTGCGGCTGCATGCCTGGCACCATGCCGCTCATGACACCGCCTCGGGACATCATCCCGCTCATCGGCGTGCGCATTCGCGGCATGTTCATGTTCGTGCTGCCCGTGGGCATCCGCCCTGGACCGATGCCGCTACTAGTCGGGATGCCGTTTGAGTCCACGCCGTTCGAAGGCGCCGAACTCGACACTGGCGCGCTTGTCATCATCGCAGCCTCACCCGACGTGCCACGGACCATGTGGCCCATCGGCATGCCCTGCGGGCCCGGAACTCCGTTCGCTGGGTTCCCGCCCTGCGGAGTTCCTTGCTGCGGGTACTGTTGCGCCTCCGGCGTCGGACGCGACGAGAACGTTGGCATCGGCGACGTTGTGGGTGGCTCCGACGGTCCAGGAGCCGAGTTCGCACCCGCCATCCCGATCGTGGACTGGCCAGTCTCGCGCGCACGCAGCAGATCCAAGCGCTCACGAATGAACTGCGCGTCGGCGCCAAGCTCCGCTGCCTTCTGGTACGCATCGCGCGCATCGCTCGTCTGGTTGCACGTGTCGTACAGCGTGCCGACGTTGTACCACACCTCGCAAATGTTCGGGTTGATGTTGATGGCGCGCGAGTACGCGTCGAGCGCATCCAGGTGCTGGTTGAGCTGGTAGAAAAGCACGCCGAGCGAGCACCAGACGTTCGGGTTCTGCGAGTCTGTCGTCACCGCGTGCTTGTACGAGTCGTACGCCTCCTCAAACTCATGGACAGCCATGTAGCAGCGACCGAGCAGGTACCATCCCTTGCCGTCCTGGGGGTCCAGCGCCACCGCCTTCTTCAGGTACTCGATCGCAGGCGCGTGCTCGCTATGCTTCAGGCAGAGCCATCCGAGCTGCTGCAACGGCTTGGCATTCGTCGGATTGAGTTCCGCCACCTTCAAGTAGGACGTCTTCGCAAGCTGGATCTCGTCCTTGAGCTCGTACACGTGGCCGATTTGCGTCCAAATGTCGCTCGCCATGTCCGTCGTCTGCACGTTGGCTTGCACGTCGTGCAGCACCGACTTGAGGCGCTCGAGCGCGCCTTCGTAGTCGCCGCGCTGCTTGGCGATGATGCCGAGACGGAACTTGACCTCGAGCGCCATGTTGAAATTCGGCTCGAAGCGCAGCACTGCCTCGAACGACTCCTGCGCGTGCTCAAGCGACCCGAGGCGCTCGTAGAGCTGGCCGATGCCGTACCACATGTTCGGGTCTTTCTGCGACATCGGGTTGTTGTACATGGCGTACTGGTAGGCCGTGTGCGCGCTCGTGAGGTCGTTCATCATGAGGCAGCAGTAGCCGAGGTGGCCCCACGCGTCCGAGTTCTGCTCGTTTAGCGACACGAGGCCACGGAAGCAGTCCGCCGCCTTCGTGTAGTCCTCCACTTTCTCGTAGCAGCAGCCGATCGCAAACAGCGCCGTCGCGTTCAGCCGGTTGTGCGACAGCACCTTTTCGTACGCGATCATCGTGTTCTCATCGTCGCCCATCATTTCCGCGATGCGGCCCAGCGACAGCCACGCCTCCTCGTTCGCCGCCGAGAGCTGGCGCCCCAACTGCACGTCGCCGATCGGCAAGAAAGAGGTCCGTTAGCTCCGCGCTTTGGACTCGCCGCGCGCGCGCGATCGTGGTGACTCGACCGCGTGAGACAGACGAGCATCTCTCCGGCGGTACGTACCGTGTTGTTCTCCTCCATCTTGGGGGTCGCCATGTCCGCGCGAAGGGTCCGTCGCCTCGCGTTCGCCGAGTCCGTGGAGTGGCGAGGCTAGTGTTGCCGCCGCCTGCCGCCGCCGCGTGTCGTCGCTCGGTGCGCGGGAGTCCTCGACCTACACTCTGTCTTGGACTTGCGCGCGACCCGGCTGTTTGCTTATTGATGGCGCGGGGGGCGGGGGGACGGCGAGTGGAGGGAGGAAAGGAAGGGAGAGAGAGGGGGGAGGGGGATTGTGGCGGAGAGGGGCCTGGCCGCGAAGAAGAAAACCGAGCGACGGCGAAAAACCTCGCGCGCAGCTTCAAAACCTCACGACCCGCGCGCAGAAACAGCAGAGGTGCACCATGGAGCGTGACGCGCGTGACCGACGTACAGGAACCTGCCCACGACAGATGTCGCAGAAGGGTCAAAGGCGGCCGAGCACGCGTGGGAAAGGACTGTCGGAGGAGGGAGGCTTCGAGGGGGCGGGCGACGAGTGAACGATTTGATACTGGAACAGGTGGCTGCATGACTATACAAACGCCAAGTTGAGCCGCCTCCCACATGCTCCGCCCAGAGTTGCGCGTACAACAGTGCGGTCTGCGTGTGTCACCGAACGCCAGTGTCGACGGCCCAAGGAGATGGCAGGTTGGCAGGTTGGCAGGCGGGCAGGCGGGCTGGCTGGCTGGCTGGCGGGCGGGCGGGCGGGCTGGCTGGGAGATCGATTGTATTCCCGCCCGCCCAGCACGCTCCGCCTGCCCACTGCCTGCCATCGGACGGACGCCTGCCTCCCCGCGTCCACGACGGCCTCCCCGCGTCCACGACGGCCTCCCGCCCAAGAAGCCGCCGCGCCACCGCCCAGCAAGGCGATGAAGAGTCTCTTTTTTGGTGGCTGTCGTCATACATTCACGCCACTCCTCCTCCCTCACCCTGCATGCATGCATGCCTGCGCGCTTGTTCCACGCAGCAGCAGCCGCAACAGCAACAGCCGTAGCGGCGGCGGCAGCGGCGAGTGAACCCTCTGGGCAGTGAACAATGAAACCGATCATGTGACTTCTGCCGCAGTACAGTACATACAGTACAGTATCAGGCGAGCGCGTGGGGAGATGGTGCTACGAGGTACAGTCGCTCGCTCACTTACGCAGTCCATTCACGGCTTGCCCGCCCGCCCGCCCGCCCGACTGCCTACCTGCCTGCCCGCCACCGACCACGAGAGCCGAGCGAGGTTCCGCCCACCGTCTCCCGCGCGCGGCGAGCGGCGAGCGGCGAGCCCATAGAAATACGCGAGTCGGATACTGGTGGCCGCGTGGCGCGGCGGTGTCGAACAACCCACCCAGCCGTGAGCACACACGCAGACATCTCGCCGAGCGTCACGCTCTTATCCTTGCGCTTGGTCCACACCTGCGCAGGTCTCGCGCACACATGACATGACACACGCGGGGGGGAAGGCGGGTGGTCGCGCGCGTACTACTGGCCTCGACACAGCGCGTCGCGCATCGCAGTGCATGACGTCGGCGCCGGTGACCAAACGACCATCACTCTGCCGAAGATGCGGCGACATTGGATTCCATCCACTGACCGACCGACAGGCACACACAAGCGCCAGGTGAGCGAGAACGCGCGGGTATGTCGAGGCGGCTGGAGGGAGGGAGGCGGTGTGTGCGCTGTCGGTGGTGGCCACTCAGTCAGTCGCTCGTGGACCGATAACCCGTCGAACGACAAGGACAAGCATGTCGCGCGACGACGCTGTCACCGTCGAGGCTGTCGAAGGAGCGGCAGTTGCGGTTGTGGCGGACTCGCGTCGCCACCACGAGTGATGGGACTGAGCCGCTTGGGGCCGCCGGTGTTCCCTCCCCCGTCAAATGCAGTCAAGAAGTACCTGCAGGAGATCGCCGTGCTGCGCAGCGAGTGTCGATCGGACACACCACCAGCCTGCCGTCGACGCCGAACTGTGCCGAGCAAGGCTGCTGCTGCTCAAAGCTTTGCTGTGCGGAACTTGACTGGGTTGGCGTTGCATCATACTAAAACCAAGTGATGTGTTCGTCTGCGAGTTTCTCTGCGTCTACACACCGACAAAACAATTCATTTCTGAATCGCATCCATCCGGATGACGTGGTGGAGTGAACAAACGACCATCATTCCGTGAAAATGGGGTGATGTCGGATGCAGCGGCCAGTTTGCCACGTGCTTCGGCGAGGCGGAGCGCGGATATGTGGCGACGCGCGCGCGTTGGCGCGAGCTCGAACTCGAGCGTGTTCGCGTCGCTCCCGTCTGGCGGCAGCAGCGTGAGGCGAGAGGCTGTGGCGGTGCGCTGCCAGTGGCGCGACTTCAACGCCAGCAAGGCGCGGCTAGACGGAGGCAAGCTGAGCGACAACGGCAAGCATGCCGCGCGTGGAGATGAAGGCCAGCCACAAACCAGCCAAGGCGCGGAAGCCATGAAGATCACGCGCCTCGGCATGTATGTAAACCTGAGTATGGCAGTCACCAAGGTGGGAAGAAACGCAGCCGCGCCGTCTCGGAGGTGGAGTCAGCGAGGTGACCCATATGAATTGGCAACAGGGTGCAGTCGGCGCGGCCATTCACTCGAGCGCATTGGTTGCGGACGCCGCCCACTCGCTGTCTGATCTGCTGTCGGACGTTGTCACACTCTGGAGTGTCCGCATCGCGCGGCTGCCGGCGGACCCGCAGCATCCGTATGGTGAGCCTCGCCGCACTCTCCAGCAACGGAAGGTTGCGAGCGGCTGAGTTCATGCTGCATGCTTGCTCAGGCTATGGCAAGTTCGAGGCGGTTGGCTCCTTGTCTGTCGGTGCGATTCTGGTGCTCGCGGGGCTGGGAATCGGCGCCGATAGCGCGCAGACCTTGCAGGAGATCTGGGCCGGCACGGCTGTCAGCGCTATGCCCGACCTGTCGCTGCCTGTGGTGCCAAGTGAGTCGCGTGGGTGTGCACAGCGTTTTCTACAACACACCGCTGAAGTGTGGACATGAATCCACCGTGCAGACCTCGACCCGAAGGCGCAATGGGCGCTGGCGGCAGGAGCCGCCGGCGTATCGATCGCCGCCAAGGAGTGGCTCTACCACGCCACTGTCAAAGTCGGCAAGCAAGCGAACAGCAAGGTGCTGATCGCGAACGCGTGGCACCATCGCACCGACGCAATCTCGTCCGTTGTCGCGATGGGTATGTGAAACTGCTTCTCGTGGGGTGTACCGAGTCATCGCGTGCTTGTTCACATCTGGTAATCCCTCGTTCCTACGCACCAGGGGGCATCGTTGGTTGGATGGCTGGCATCCCGCTATTGGACCCTTGTGAGTCGGCCAGCCCGATCAAGTGATGTATGTGTGGCGAGTTAACGCAGCGTGTGCTCCATTTGCAGTGGCTGGAGTGGCCGTATCGGCGATGATTGTCAAGACTGGGGCAGAGGTTTGTCTTGACAGGTACCAACTACGTCTCAGGTCGCTAATGCGTGGGGCGCCTTCGTTCTGAGATCGTCCGATGCGTTGCTTTAGTGTGCACGAACTCACGGACAACACCGTGGAGGCTGAAGTGCTGGAGACGCTAAAAGAAGCGGTGAGTGTCGTTGTTTCTGCTCGATTGACGCCTGGAGCCGATGCGTTTCTATCTGACAATGCCGAAATGGCCAGTCTCGGAACGTAGACGACGTTCTCCACGTTTCCCAAGTTCGCGCACGCCGAATGGGACCGTACACGTTGGTCGACCTGCGGGTCCATGTATGTCGTATCGTTCCGACGCGAGATTGTCCGTTTGAGTTGCCAACGCCGTGCGGCTTCTTGCTCACAGCTTGACTCGCGGACAAGTATCTCAATGGCGCAGCAGGTGCGAGGGCGTCGCGTCACCGGCCGCCACTAACCCGCATCGAACTTACTCGTTGCGTTCTCCTGCACAACAACAGATCAGCGAGCGCGTTCGAACCCAGATCCTTTCGCAAGTTCCTGACGTGTCCGAGGTGCTAGTGGACATTGATGCTCAGTTCGGTAAGCCCCGCGGCGCCATGCGTCTCGATGCTCACAGCGCTCTCGGTTGTTCATTAACCGCGTGGTGCTCACTGTCGTATACTATCCAGACGGCTCTCGCCGACCTGCCAGCTGCTTCAGCTCCGAGAAGGAGATGCGGCCGTACCGCGAGATCCGCACCGACGTCTATGAGGCTCTTGCGTGCATCCCCGAGATCGTCGGGACGACGCACATCAACACGCACTGGATGCCATATCTGAACGGCAACGGGACTGTCGTGGACGTCGCGATCCTTGTGCACCCGGATTTGAAGGTCGGCGACGCGCACGCCGTCGCCAAGCGCGCTCGCAAGTACGTCCGTGCTGCCCTGCTCGGTGTGCCCATCGCCGACGGTGCCGCCCGTACTCACTCCGGCGTGCGCGCAGGGCGATCGAAGCGATCCCGTACATCGCAGAGGCCGACATCCACCTGGAGCTGCAGGACGATGACCAAGACGCCGCCGCTGCGTCCTAGACGCATTCGCCTGCGCGGCGCCAATTTTGACTCGCCGGCAACGAACAACAACACACGTCAGCTTGCGCCTTGTGCGCGCGATCTTGGGCGTAATCGATACGTTTTCGAGAGTGCTGTATACTTAGCCGAGTCCTGTTTGAGCAATCGTTTTGCTTTGTCAAACGACCATACAAACGCCTTGATATTTGCGCGCTTGTTCTCATGGTGCGCATGCCCATGCTGTGGCTGACTGCGAGTGCAAGTCACTTGAACTTCCGCCCGCCACTCGACGGAAGGCGCCACGCACGGCGACGGCCTTTCCGGCATACAAACCCCGAGATCTCTCACCGCGCAGACGAGATGGCAGCGGAGCGCGGCGCCTTCATGGAGTTCGTGCTGGCGGGCGCGGCCACGAGCTGCGCGTGCGTCGTGTCCAACCCGATGGAGGTGGTCAAGACGCGCATGCAGCTCCAGGGCGAGCTCGCGCATGCCGTCCACGCCGCCGGTGCGGCGCCTGTCGTGCGCTACAACAACTTCGTGCACGCCTTCTACACCATCGCGCGCACCGAGGGCGTGCGCGGCATCCAGCGCGGACTCGGGCCGGGTATCTCCTACCAGGTCTTCATGAACGGGCCGCGCCTCTCACTCTTCGAGCCGCTGCAGAAGTTCTACGGCGCGACCGACCCGACGCACTACTCGTTCCCCATCCGCAACATCTGCGCCGCCGCCACCTCAGGCATGATCGGCGCCTTCATCGGCAGCCCCTTCTTCCTCGTCAAGGCGCGCATCCAGGCGGCCAGCTCCTCCGCCACCATCAACGCCCAGTACGTGTACAACGGCATGGTACGTCGCCGGCTGGATCGTGGCTGTGACTCGCGCGAATCCGCCTCGGTCCTGGATGGTTGTGCTGACGCGGTGCGGGCTTGTCTCGCGTAGTTTGACGGCTTCCGCCAGATCCTCAAGAGTGAGGGGCCCGCGGGACTCTACCGCGGCGCATCTGCGGCCATCCCGCGCGTTGCGGTGCGCTTGCTTGCTCGCTTCTCCTGCGCTTCGCCTGCTTCGCTGGATCGCTGGCTAATACGAGCCCCTCGACTCGGTGCTGGTGCTTGCAGATTGGCTCGGGTACGCAACTGGCGACGTACACGCAAGCCAAGCACCTTGTGATGGCCACAGGCGTCGAGGATGGCGTCAGGCTGCAACTAGGATGTGCGTTCTTGGTCGCTTGTCGCGCCTCCGATGCATCCAGCCATTCTAACGCTACTGCGATGCGATGCCAGCGAGTATCGTAACGGGTCTTGTGGTCACGACGGCCATGAACCCCATGGACGTGGTCTCGACGCGTCTGTACAGCCAAAAGGTGGTAGATGGCAAGGGTGCGCTCTACACTGGCGTCCTCGACTGCATTTTCAAGACGATGCGCGCGGAGGGCATCCGCGGGTTCTACAAGGGCTGGGCGGCGCACTACTTCCGCCTCGGCCCGCACACAATCTTCACCTTTTTGTTCTGGGAGCAGGCCAAGCGGATTGCGGCCGAGCTCGGCTACTGAAAGCGCGGAGCAACGATATGCCATCGCGCACTGCTGCCCTCGCCGATGAAGACCGGGATGACCGCATCGCACTCGCTTGAGCGCATCGATCCGAGACCCTTCAGCTCCTTCCTCCTGCCGATACCACGAGAAACGACTTGGTTTGTTCTCCCTACGAATAGAGGGAGCGCGGTCACACAGGCTAGACGTGACGATAGACGGAAGAAACCTACAAGGTATGCATTCCACTCTTGCTCCATTGGTCGTTCCTGCTGGGGAAGGCTCTCCTCTCCTCTTCCGATCGCTGCAACTTACCCCAACACTCACGGCGCGTCTAGCATGCTCCTCTCGGTCTCAACCTCTCGTTGTGGCTCCGAGCGGCGGCGCGTGCAGAGGCTCGCGCGCGCCTAGTAGCGGTAGAGCTTGGCTGTTCTCGTCTGCTCGAGGTCGACCTTGTGCCCGAAGAGGTCGCGGATGTTGTTGAGCCGGTACTTGATCATGGTCGGGCGTTCAAGCGACAAGCCCCAGGCGATCACGCGCACGTTCTCGGGGAGTCCCATGGGGCGAAGCATCTCCGGGCGGAAGACGCCCGAGTTGCCGATCTCCGTCCACTTCTTCAGGTCCGGGTGGAACGCGAAGATCTCCATGCTCGGCTCCGTGTACGGGTTGTACGCGGGCTTGAAACGCATCTGCGTGATGCCGATCTTCTCGAAGAAGGCCTTGATCACGCCGATGAGGTCCCCCAGCGACAAGTCGTAGTCCGCAACCACGCCCTCGACCTGGTGGAACTCGGCCAAGTGGGTCGCGTCCATGTTCTCGTTGCGGAACACGCGGTCGATCGAGAAGTACTTCTGCGGCGTGAAGCCGCCCGGCTGGTTCGCCAGCTTGTACAGCATCTGCGCCGAGATGGCCGTCGTGTGCGTGCGCAGGATGTTCTTCATCGACGTCTCGCGCTTGAACGCTCCGCGGCCGTGGCTGCGGTCGCATCGACACTTGCCGTCAGTATGGTGCTCGACCGCCTCGGCCGTGACAACGAGTTCGCTATCAGTCCTACCCGATGGAGCCGAAGCCGCCGTTCTCGTGCATGTCCTCGACGCGCTTGTAGTACTCCTCCGGGACCGTCAGGCAGCTCGCGGGCTCTGCACATGCATCCATTCAGCACGTCAGCGGCACTCGTTCTGTACACGCCATGCGCAACCATGGTCAAGCAGCAGCAGCAGCGGTGCCGCACTCGTGAGGAAGAACGTGTCGTGGGCGTCACGCGCAGGGTGCGACTGCGGCTGGAAGAGCGAGTCGAAGTTCCAGAAGCTGCTCTCCACGAAGCGGTTGGTCGGCATCTCCTGGAACCTGCAGTGTGAGTAGCGCGTCAGTCGCCATGCTGCTGAATAGGCAGGTAGGTAGATCCCTCCCTCTACTGCCTGCCCCACTGGCCGCAAGCGCACTTACCCCATGTCCATCAGCACGCGGCGAAACTCGGCGCGCACCTTCATGAGCGGGTGCAGGTGGCCGCCGCCGACCGTCAAGCCCATTGTGTTGAAGTTATAGGGCTTGAACGTCTCCTTCTTCCACGCATCGCTGTGTCATTCCGCACATCGTCAGCAGCAGCGCCATGCACTCGTCAACGCGGCCACGACGCGCAAGCGACTCACCTCTCCAGCATCTCCTTGGTGAGTCCGGCCGCCTGCTTCTTGCGCTGCACCGAGAAGTTGGGACCCTTGGAGATCGTGTACGACTTGCGCGTGCGGACCTCCACGAGCTTGCGGCGCTTGAGCGCGTTGGCCTCCTCCGTCGTCACGGCCGAGAGCGCGCCGTTGGCCTCCTCAATGCGCCGCAGCAGCTCCGTCGCGGCGTCCGTCACCGCGTCGACCTGTCGGTGTGCCACGCCCACCGCGAGCCAGCCAATGCATGCGTCAGACGCGCCGGCTGCCAGTCCGGACGCTCGCGCGCGCGCTCGCTACCTACGACCACTCACGTTGCGGTAGATCTTGCCGTCCGACTTGTCGAGACGGATCCAGCGGTTCTTCATGCACGCGCCCTGGCCGACCTTGAGTACGGCGGCGCCGACCGCGGCCTCGAGCGCCTTGCGGTCGATGCCCTCGCTCGGGATCGCGTGGAACACCTGGACCTCGGGCGAGCCATGGACGAGGAAGCCCTTGGCCTCGTCCTTGAGCACGTAGAAGGACGTCGAGAGCTCCGTGTCCGCCACGAACGCGTCTGTGAGTAGCGACTTCATGACGCCCACCACGAGCTCATGCGAGACGCCGCGCGCCTGCGCGTACGCGAACGAGTCGGCGATCTGTCCGTCCGCCTCCAGCGTCTGCAGCAGCTGCGCCTCGGCGCGCTGCTTGTCCGCCGACTCGGCCATCCTCCTGCGGGGCTCTACACTCGCCTCGACGCGCGTGGGCACAGAGATGCACGAGCTCCGGGCTCGCTCGACTCACGCAGACGCGAAATGGGCGAGAATTCCCATGGCCCAGGAGCTGCCTCCTTCACCCGCCGCGAGGGAGGGGAGTGTGCAGCTCTTGATACACTCGACTAAGTGCGATGATGAAGACGGCAAGAGTGACGCCACTCATCTGAAACACCGACATGGCACTGTTGCGAGGGTTGCCGACCGGCAACCGACCGACCGACCGACCGACCGCCATTCACATCGCGCGCGGATCGGACCGCGGGAAGAGGCAGATGGAGGCGCGGCGGCACTTCCATGGGCACCACGGGCGTCGCGGCGGGTCCTCTGGCGGCGGGCGCGGCTTCCACCGCTCTCGGCGCGGCTCCGGTGCCGCGGGCGGACCGGGACGCTCGGCGCTGCGCTTCAAGGGCGACGGGTACAACGACTACGAGGTCGTGAGCATCGCCGAGGAGGTCGTGGGCATCAGCGGCTTCCTGGACGCGCAGCGGCCGGGCTTCTCCGGCGTGCTCAAGCAGCGCTTCTCGGATTTTGTGGTGCACGAGATCTCGCCCTCGGGTCGCCGCGTGGCGCTCGAGGTGCTCGCGAAGAAGCCGAAGAGCGCGCCGTCCGCCTTCCACGACCAAGCGCTCAGCTTTCTCCGCCGCGAGCCGCGAACTGGAGAGGAGCGCGCGCCAGGTGTCAAGGACAAGCGGCCTGTCGATGCGTGCGAGGTGATCGTGCGCGCGCTCACACGCAAGCTGCAGGCCATGGACGGCGAGGCAACCAAGCGCGCGCACGCGGCCCAGGAGCAGTACAACTTGCGCAAGCTCGTGGCGCTAGTGGCCAAGGAGATCGGCGCCAAGAAGGGCAAGGAGTTTGAGGAGTTCCTCGACAAGATCGAGCAGTCGAGGGCCAAGTTCGAGGCCGAGTGGAGCGCTAAGGCCGCTGCAAAGGCGGTGGCGAGCGCCTCGGCGCCATCGGCGGCTCCGTCGCCGCTGTCGTCGCCAGGTGCGGCGGATCGCGCGAGCGCCGCGCAGGCCGCGGCAGCAGCAACGGAAGGCTTGACGTTCTACATTGGCGGACTGAACGACAAGGCCGATCGCGTGCTGATCCACGAGAGCATGCGGCGCTACGGCAGCTCGCGCATCGTCGCCGACACGCTCAACATTGGCGGCGACACATCGGTCATTCGCATCCGACCAGCGTTCGTGACGCAGTTCCTCCCTGGCGAGCGCGACTCGCGCCGCGACTGGCCCGTCGGACAGCGTACGTCCGTCCCATTCATTCCTCGCAGCCGTCGTCGCCATGTGTGTGTGGCTGACTGCAGCTCTACGATCGGCACTAACCTCGTCATTGACCGTTGCGGACAGCCGAGTACCTGCAGTTCACGCTGTACAAGCGTAATAAGGACACGGCCGCGGTGGTAAACCAGCTCGCAGCCTCGCTCAAGATGCCGGCCTCGCTCTTCTCGTACGCAGACGCCAAGGACAAGCGCGGCATCTCGACGCAGCTCTGCACTGTCTACCGACTGCCCAAGGAGCGCGCGCAGCAAGTGCTCAAGCCCTCGGTGACGCGGCCGCTCGACGAGCAGTCGCACTTGGTCGGAGACTTGCGATACACGCACCACAAGCTGCAGCTCGGCGACTGCCGCGGTAACCACATTGCCGCGGCCATCCGGTCGCTCGCGGACGAGGACGCGCTGCCAGAGAGCCAAGTGCGCGCGGCCGTGGCGAGTTGGGCGGCACGCGGGTTCATCAACTTCTTCGGTCTGCCGCGCTTCGGCACGACCGGACCGACGTCGCACCATTTGGTTGGCCGCGCCATGCTGCGCAAGGACTTCAAGCTGGCCGTACTGCTGCTGCTGCGTCCGCAGGAGGGCGAGGCGTCCAAGATCCGCGAGGCGCGCGAGCACTTTCGGCAGCATAAGGACGTGGCGGCGGCGCTGCGCATGCTGCCGCCGTTCCTGGTCGCCGAGCGCGCGATCCTCGAGGGACTGCAGCAGAACGGCGTCGAGGCGCACGAGCTGGCGTTCCGCAACGTGCCCAAGCCCATCCGCGCGGCGTACATGGAGGCCTACCAGTGCTACGTGTGGAACGAGATGGCGAGTCTGCGCATGGGCTCGACGATGGACTCGACATTACCCATGGTCGGCGACCTCGTGCTTGTCGAGTCGACGAGCGAGGAGACGGGCGAGCCGGCGAGAAAGAAGCTCAAGCGGACGCTGACGAAGCGCATTGTGCGTCAGCGAGTGGCAGTGCTGACGGCCGAGACGGTCGCGCAGTACTCGATGGACGACGTCGTGCTCCCGGTGCCAGGCCACGCCGTCACGTACCCGTCGAACGCAGTCGGCGAGGCGTATCACAAGATGCTGGCGACGGACGGCATCGACATGAGCGCGCACTTCGAGCCGGACGGGAGCCAGCAGTTCGAGCTCGACGGGTACTACCGCCACGTCGTGCGCAAACCGAGCAGCGTGTCATTCCGCCTCGAGCGGTACGACGACCCGACCGTGCCACTCATTGAGACGGACGTCGACCGGCTGCTGAAAAGCACGGGTGCGGCCAGCGCTAATCGCAGCAGCGCCATAGCAGGCAGCGAACCCGCTGGAGACGACAAGCGGCCAGCGCACCGCGCGCTGGTGGTCGAATTCGAGCTCGCATTCGGCTCGGACGCGACCGTGGCGCTGCGCGAGCTCATGAAGCAAAGCAGCAGCGTGCACGTCAGCTGGCAGCAAGGCGAATCGGTCGCGGGCGAGAGCAAGGCGGCTGCAGGGACCGGGGACGCGGCGGCCAAGACGACGGACAAGCCCGACAAGAAGTCGAAGAAGTCAGCGAAGAGCGAGCCTCGCAAGGTGATCACGGCGCAGAAGAAGACGCAGGTCGCGATCGGCCGCCCTGGGTTCAGTCTCGGCCGGTCGTAAGTGGCGATCGGATCCGATCGGATCCGACCCGGTTGTCGGCGGAATGCCAGACGCGCCGCTGCGTGTAGACGGCCAAGTAGAGGAAGGGAGCGATCGCCGCGCATTGGACGCGAGTCGCTCGCCAGCATCTCACGGAACTCGTTGCGTGCAATAGAACGAGCGCATCAGGATGTCGTCGCCTCGAGCGCCGCGCCGTGGACGAGCCGGCGGATGGACGAGGAGAAGAACAGCTCCGTTGCAGCGAACGTCGCTAGCGTCACGGCCAGCGCCGTCAGCCACACTGAGTCCTGCCATCACGAGGTCCGTCGGTCGTTAGCGTTGATTGAAGCCGCCAACGCCTCGTCCGTCGATCCGTCGGTGCAGCCGATCACATGGCGGACGCACCATGACGCAGCGCTTGGCCTCCTCATCGAGCGAGTGGAAGTAGTAGCGCGAGCAATCGGGGTCTGCGCGCCACAAGCCAGCAAGCAGCCTAGCCGTCAGCGCCTCCCGCCATCGACCGGCCGCCTCCGAGCGTACCTGCGCAGGTGTTGGTGCTCTCGCTGTACTGCTGCTCGCCAACGCACGCAGACTGCTCCGGCGCGCACGTGGCCGCGACGAGGTCGTCTGTCGCAAGTCCATCCGCTGACCGCACGGTCATGGCGCTGCTGCGGTTCGCGCCGCGAACCGACAAGCCGCCGGCCGCCTGGACAGCCATGGCGCCGAGCACCACAGGCGCTTGCAGCATGTTGAACAGCGGGAGCGACAGCGAGCCCTGCATGCGGTAGCGCTGGACAGTGGCCGCGTCTGAGCTCAGCGTCGCGAACACGGTCGCTCCGTTCTGCACGATCGACGTCGACCGCTGCACGCACAGCCGCCGAGTCACCTGGCGCGCCGTCGACGCTGACGACGCGCCGCTTGCGCCTGAGGCGTTAAGCTGCAGCTCCGGGAGCAGCAGCGAGGCCAACGGCAGCGCAACTGGCCGCGCGCCATACGACAGCGAGAAGTAGAGCACCGGCAGCGAGGGAGGACGCGTCGGTGACGATGGCGGGAGCTCCGACACGCCGAGGTGGCCATTGTACGTCATGCCGACCCATCCCGCGAGCTGCGAGCCAGAGGAACAGTGCGCCGCCGACGCGTGAGCGACACTGCGCGCGCCGCCCAAGGCTGCTCGTTACTCGGTGCGTACCGCGCTGTAGAACTCGACCGGCAGCACGAGGCACGGCGCGTTGAGGTCCACGACGGCGTCCCAGTTGCCCGTGACGCTCCCAAACGCATCCACTGTCCTGTAGGCGGCGCCGCCGGCCGCGGAGGAAGATCCCTCCCCGCCCTGCACCTCGCCATCACCCGCCCGCTCCTCCTCGTGCTCGCTGCTGGCGTCGGTTGCAGACGCCTCGGATCCGCGCGCGCCTTGCTTGCGGCACCGGAAGTGCAGGCCGTGGACTGCCGCCAAGACGCACATTTCGCTCAAGAGGCCGTGAGCGACCGCCGAGCGACTGGCCGCAGAGAACGAGGCACTGCGTGGAGCCGCAGCACGTACTCGGGAAGGAAATGCCCTGGTTGTTGGCACTTGTGACCATCACGGACGGCCCCGCCGGCTCGCTCCACCTCTTTGCGCGACTGCCTTCCGCCGCTGCCGCCGCCTCGACGCGCATGACCGCCGAGTGGTTGCCAGCGCCAGCCATTCCCTCATACGAGTACCAGTCGGTCTGTAGCAAGGACCAGAGCAGTGACGCCTGCGGCCTTGCGGCCAGTCCGACGCCGAGGAAGCCCGAGGCGTTGGCGCCGAGCAGGAAGAACTCGACCGCGCGAGCGGTCGCGAGCTGCTCCTGGAGACCAAAGTACGCGACGGAGGCCGATTGGGACCTGTTCCACGCCGGGATGCGCACCTCGCGCGTCGTCGGATACCGCTGAAGCGTCGGCAGCTGGCTCCGCAGCAACTTGCGCGCGTGGTCTAGCAGGCATGGAGCGCGGAGAGGTCAGTCGCGGCCGAGCAGCGCGAGACGCGAGACGCGAGACGCGAGGCGTGAGGCGTGAGGCGCGCACCAAAGTCCATGCCCATGGCAGGCGCGCTCTTGCTCTCGCTCTCGCTCGCGTTGAGGTCGAGGCAGACCCAGACGCCGTCCACGTCCGTCGTGAGCACGAGGTCGAGCGCGACGCCGTCGACGACCGCCGACACGACCGGATTGCTGTGCTGCATCTTGGCCAATGTATGCGATGCATCGCCCAGCGCCGCCGACGGTTGCAACAGCACCAGCAGCAGCAGCAGCAGGAGCCGTAGCAGCAGCAGTGGTGGCGGTCGTGGAGGCGCGGCGAGCGTCCTCTCGCATGGCTTGGCCATGATCGACGATCGCCTCCGAGCTGCTCGGATCGTCGCGCCTCCGCTTTCGACCCGAGCGGACGACTTGTTTTCAGTATACTGTATGTTGGCAGGAGCGCGTGTGCTATTGAGCAAGCTGCAACCATTCCTTCCTGAACGATGGTCGGTTGGTCGTTTTCGATCTTGAAGCGACGCAAAGCGGACCGCGCACGCTCTCGGCGGCCAAGGACGAGGACGCAGGAGGGAGGAGGAGAACACGCTGCCGCCATGTCCAAGGAGACAGACAGCGAGTCGGAGCCGCAGCAGCTGCAGTACAAGGCACGAATGCGCGAATACGCGGCCGCGCGACGGCGAGCAGCGAGGACTGACGCGGCGCCGAGCTGCCTGCCTGTCTGTCTGCCTGCCTACCCGCGCAGGTGATCATCCTCGGGGACGGCGCCGTCGGCAAGACGTCGATCGCCATGCGGCACACAGAGGACAGCTTCTCCAACGTGTACAAGCAGACGATCGGCCTCGACTTCTTCCTCAAGCGGCTCGCGCTGCCTGGTAGGTGCCGCATCGTCGCGACACGTCTCGCACTCGGTCGGCCAGTCGAGCTGCGGTACTTGTTGAAGGCGTCTGACCTCGAGACGCCTGGGAGCAGGGGATACACAAGTGACGCTGCAGATATGGGACATCGGCGGCCAGAGCATCGGCGGCAAGATGCTCAAGAACTACATCTTCGGTGCACAGGTAGGCGCCAGGATATACTCTGCAGCCGCGCGCGCGAGAGAGAAAGAGAGAGAGAAAGAGAGAGAGCAACGCAGAGAGGCTCACGACGGACGTCTACGTCTCCGTGACGCAGGGCGTGCTGCTCGTCTACGACATCACCAACTACGAGAGCTTCCAGAACCTGGAGGACTGGTACCGCCTCGTGCGTCGCGCCTTTGGCGACGCGCCAATACCTTACGTCGCGCTCGTCGGCAACAAATGTGCGTTCGAGCGTGCGCGTGCTTGCCTGTCGCCTCTCTCGAGGTTAGCATCGTCAACTGACTCTCTCTCTCTCTCTCTCTCGTCTGCTCGATGTCTCCGCCCACCTTCCCACCCGCCTGCTCATCAGCCGACCTGAACCATCTGCGCGCGGTCAAGGCGGCCAAGCACAAGCAGTTCGCGGAGGAGAACGACCTCAAGAGCTTCTTCGTGTCGGCCAAGACTGGCGACCAGGTGAACGCGTCCTTCCGGCAGATCGCGGCCGATCTGGCCAGCGTCGCGCTCACGCGCACGGACCTGGACGTCGAGATGCCCGTGCTCAAGGCGCAGATCGTGAACCACGAGCAGCACGACCCGGAGGTCAAGTCACCAGACATCCGCGCCAGCACGCGCCACTGCAGCCTGCAGTAGCCTGCGAGTGCTCGCTCGGCTGTTTGTCTATCTGTCTGCCTGCCTGCCTGCCTGCCTGTCCATGGCGAGCCTGGCAGCCGCCGGCAGTCGACGGCCGAGAGCTGGTTGTCTATCAATAAAGCGCTTCATTGATAGATGGGTTACTCTGGTAGGAGGCCTCGTGGACACACCGCGCTGAGCAGAGCAATGCGCAGTGACGAGCACGCCCCATCGCCGCTGCTGCCGCCTCGCCAGTCTCGAGCGCGGACGATACGAAGGCGAAAGCTCCGGCGCTGTGCAGACGCGGAGCATCCGCGAATCCCAACGCGTAAGCCCTGACAGCGAGCGGCTTAGTAGTCGGCGTCGCCGCCGAACATGTCCATGCCGCCGCCCAGGTCGGCCTCCTCCTCCTCGACCTCCTCCTTCTTCTCCTCGGCCGCAGCCGGCGCGTCGCCGGCGGCCGCGGCGCCACCCGCAGCAGCCGGGGCGGCGCCGCCGAACTTGGCGAGCTTGCCCGAGCCGGCAGCCATCACCTCGTTGATGTCCTTGTCCTTGAGCTCAGCGATGACCTTGCTCAGGCGCTCCGAGTTGACCTCGACGCCGACCGACGAGAGGATCTTGGTGATCTCGGCCTCCGTCGGGTGCTCGTGGCCGCCGAGGACGGCGAGAAGGTAGGCGGCAATGTAACGCATCTGCTTGCGGCACGAGAGAGGTCAGCGGCGTCCGAGGGAGCACGGGGGAGCTGCAGCGAGCGGCAAGCGGCGCACCTTGAATCACTTTAAGGCTTCTTGGTCTCACTACCAGATACAAGATGATCGGCGGCGGCCAGTGTCGGTCCGCCAGCGTCCAGACTGCATACACCGGCCGATTCCAGCCAACCACCGCTTTTCTCCCTCTACAAGAGCAGGCAGTCGCCGACCGTGGGGGCCGCGCGAACGCCGGGCGAACGAGACACAGCGGCCCTGGGCCAGTGATTTTACTCCACTATTGTGTCCCGCGCGGTACCTCTCGACCCGAGCTGCTCGCTCACCTTGGCGCGCCATTTACCGAACGACTCCGCTTGTAGTAAACTCCGTCGGACGCGATCGCCATGGCTCCCGTCGCTGTAAGTGGCGCGCGCGCCTCGTCCCCGCGCGCGTCCCCGCCGTGTGTATGGGCTGCCAAGCTGCAGAGTTGACCGTCTCTGCCCGGGCAAACAGAGTTCCCTTCTCTGTGGGCCGCGCCAGCGACCGGCCGCATAGGACGAGCGCTCGCTCGCTCGCTCGTTCGTGCGACCGGTCGTCGGCGCGCGCCGCGCATACAAAGAGAAGGCGGGCACCACGGACAGAGGGTCGCGGGACGCGGGTCCCGCGCGCCGCTGTCCGTCCGGGCAGGAGATCCAGCGGTCGACGCAGCGAGGCAGGCAGCCTTGGCACGCGGCGGGGGCCACCGTCGTGGCGCTCGCCGTCGCTAATGTTTGTGGTGCTCGTGTCGTCGCTGTGTCCGTCGTTGGACTGGCAGAACAAGGGCAAGAAGGTGGGCAAGAAGCAGCTGCTCAAGTTCACGATCGACTGCACGGTCCCGGTGGACGACCAGGTGCTGGACCCGGCGTCGTTCGAGAAGTTCCTGCACGACCGCATCAAGGTCGGCGGCAAGACGGGCGTGCTGGGCGACGCTGTCAAGATCACGCGCGAGAAGACCAAGCTGCAGGTCGTGGCCGTGCCGCCGTTCTCCAAGCGCTACCTCAAGTACCTGACCAAGAAGTACCTGAAGAAGCAGCAGCTGCGCGACTACCTGCACGTGATCGCCTCGGACAAGCAGACCTACGAGCTGCGCTACTTTAACATCCACGACAGCGGCAACGCTGACGACGACGACGACGAGTAAGCGTTGGTCATGCAGCAACCCAATGGGCGGTAGTCACTCCTTCGGCGAGGCCGTGGCGCGAGTCGATGGTAACGTCTAATCGAACGCAGTTTCGTTTCGGCACGATGGAGAGGGTTGAGATCGAGAGTTCGCTGAACGGCGTCGCCCTTCGGTCGTTGTGAGGAGAGGGAGTGATTGCGTGCCGGACCTGTCGTGTGCCGCGAAAGTACCTCGCAATGCATATTCACCTCATGTTGTCTCGGTCCGATACGTGCCACACGCCACTGCACTAAGCTTCTACTCCACAGTCCTCGCCTCCGGGCAAGTGCGTGCCTCCTCTCCCGACCGCCGCCGTCGTCGCCGCGCGCCGCTTACATGCCACGCACCAGCGCGGCGTTGATGGCCTCCACCCACTTCTTCGACCCATTGACGAGGTCGTTCAGATGGTACACCCTGTTCGGCTGGGGGAGGATTCACGGGCGGCAAATGACGAGCATGAGTTGACGATCGGTCACTCGTCAACGCTATCGGCAGAGACGCACCGTGACCACGTCAAACGCCGTCGCGCTCTTGGACTGCACGTACAAATTGTCCGACCACGGGATCTCGCCTGCAGCAAGGCACAAGCAGAGCGTCAGCGCCTTGTCCGAGTACCGGTCCGCTCCGAATGACGTCGCACGCACCCTTCTGCTTCATTCTAATGGGGTCGATGTAGATCAGACGCGGCTTGGAAGTCAAGATGAGCTGCAGCACACACGCAGCAAGACCGCATCCCATCTGTTAGCGACTGACCGCGTCGCCGTCCTCCACCCAACGGATGCACCGCAGCCAGTGCGCCTCCTTCCGTACTTGTCGCTTCTTGGAGAAGAGTCCCTTTCGCTTGCTAATGAGACCACCCATCTTGATGAGCTCGTCGTCCAGCAAGAACCGGTTCCTGCGGGATTGCGCCATCGTCAGAAGGAGCTCATTGCGCCGAGGCAGCGACGTACTCCTCCACAACACCGAGCCCGCGACGTACCAGAGAGAGCTGGTGCGCATCATCGGTGGAGGAATCGCGGCCTTCTGCCGCGCAACCTCCATCACATTCACCGGCGAGCCGGGCGCGACCCTGAGCAGCGACAACCAGTTGCACCATCAGCGACCCCGCGTTATCGTTACATAATCCTGCAGCAACGGCGGGTGTCGGCGTACTCGGACACCATCGGCTCAAGCGTCAGTCCCGACGACACCTGGAGCTCCGTGGCGACACCGGCGAACAGCCAGTCCTCCGTCGCGCCGTCCTGAATGCATGCAGGCAACACCCGGTCAGTCTCCGCGGTCACAACCGCGCCATCGACGCCACAACAACGCGAGCCGCAACCGGACGACCGCTGCCACGTACATAGTCCGTTGGTGGGGAAGCGCCGACTTGGGGAATGTACGGTGACGGCGTGTACCCGACGCGGTCCCAGTCGATGCCATCGAAGAACGGGTGAGACTTCAGCACGCTGTATCCGTTCCCCTCCTCGTCCGAGCCGGCGCCAAGCCGGTCCTTGGGCTCCTGCAGCAGGATGCGGTCGATGAGGTCTTGTGCGACCGGGGGGAAGTCGGGCGGGTACGCAAAGTCCTCCGCCGGGTGGTTCAGGATCTGCTGGAACGTCAGGTACTCGTTCTCGGCGCGGAACATGGGCCGCCCGACGAGCATCTGGAACACCATGCAGGCCAAGGCCCACAGGTCGCACCCGCGCGAGGCCTCCTGGTCGCGGAGCACCTCGGGCGACACGTACTCGGCTGTGCCGCAGAACGTGTTGTGCCGGTTCTCCTCCGTCTCGTCCTTGGCCGTGCCAAAGTCCGTGATCTTAATGTGGCCATCCTCACTGCGCACGCAGCCGACGCGAGTGCGTGAGTGCGCGGCGAGACGCCATGCCCCGCGGCCTACGATCACTTGTGTACCTACCTCAGCAGAATGTTCTCGGGCTTCAGGTCGCGATGGATCACGCCATTGTTGTGCAAGTACTCGAGCGCGACCACGACTTCCGCAATGTAGAATTTGGTCAGTTCCAGTGAGCACGCGCGGTCCGTGTAGCCCATGGCGGCCTGAGACTTCTGGTGACGCCTATCGAGACATCCCAACGGCTCATAGCGTCAGTGCGTCATTCGCCGTGACGTTTCGGCGACGCTGAGAGTCGTGGGCAGCTTACATGATGACGTCGAGCAGTTCTCCGCCGCGGCAGAGCTCCATCACCATGAACAAGTAGTTGTTATCCTGCGTCGGCCGATCGATCGAGCCGTGGCGGCATCACAAGGTGTAAGCACACGCATCGAAAAATGTCCGCGAGTGAGAGAGCGCGCGCGCGCATGCAAAGGAGCAGAACGCACCTGGAAGGTGAAGAAGAGCTTGACGATGCGGTCGTGCGAGACGCGAGAGAAGACCTTGCGCTCCATCATGACGAACTTGACCTTCTTCTCCTTGCGGATGAAGCGCTTCTCCATGATCTTGACCGCATACTCAGCGCCAGTGTCCTTCATGCGCGCGTGCACCACCTGCGAGCGGCTCACCACCATTCGTCAGACCGCGCCGCAGCTCCCTTTCGAGCGCGCACGACGCGCCACTCACGCGAGCGTACGCCCCCTCGCCGAGCGTCACGCCGAACATAAAGTCCGCCGGGGACGGCTTCTTGCTGCTCCGCGCAGGCGACGAGCTCGCCGAGCCTGCCACCGCGTACGCACGATCTGCGTTAGCGAGCGAGCTCCCAGGTGTGTGCCACGTCACCACCCCCTGCCTCGCGAGACCAGGCAGCAGGAGTGCGCGCCGAGCACGTACCCGTTGGTGTGCGATTCATGGGATCCAGGGGGCTGACGACGCTCGCGGTTTCGCAGACAACGCTCGACGGCGCACGGCCTCGCTCCAAGGGAGGCTCTCGCCTCTTCCGAGAGACTCTGCGAGGGCGGCGAGCGCTCGCAGCCTGCGATCCACGGACCCGACGACGGAGCGACGAGTTTGGACGGACTGGCCCGGGGGAGCAGACGCTCGAGGCGCGCGCAGGGGGAGCCGGGGGCACGCGGGGAGTAGGCGGCAGGCAGCGGCGGGCAAGCGACTCCGGCTGCCTCTCTTGCTCTGCGGCGTGCTCGGGGGCTTTTCGTCTCTCTCTCTCTCTCTCTCGGCAAGCGGGAGGCGCGGCACTTTCCCTTTGGAGATGCTACTGTGCAGAGGTTTGCATATTTGTTATGCTTGCGAATGCGGTTATACAGATGCCGCTGCACGGAACGGGAAGTCGCGAGAAGGGGTTTGTACCGCCATCACACGATGCACACAACAGCAATTTATGCTGATATTGTGTTCGAACAGGTCATGAGTATACAAGAGAGATGGATTGCCATCCGAACCATTCAAACTAGATTCAGCACCGCATCCGTACTGACATGATATGCGATGCTGCAGGTCTGTACCTATTCTTCCCCATTGCTGCGTCAGTATCCTTGAAGTGGTCAAAATTTATGAACCCCTCTGCATTTCGTAATCACGGCACTGAAGCACTGAAAAGCTGCAACTCAGTCCAGGAGTGCTTGCGATAGCCGTAAGCATCGCTCCCTTTTGACACCCAACAAGTTGAAGAACCGCCAAGGGAACGTGACGACGACGCATGCAGCTTGCTCATTTAAACCTTACAAACGCCCTTACTAAACGGACGGTGGCAGCCAGCTCGGATCCCATTCCGATCCACCGAAGAAGCATCTCGCCCGCATCCGATCTCGCGCTCGGCAGCTCCTCGACCTGCCAGCCACTCATGCAGCGCTTCCTACCCGCCGCCGCTCGCTTGACGCGGATGGGCGCGGCGCACTGCAGCAGCAGCAGCAGCCATGCCACCACAGCGTCCGAGCTCGCGATCGTCGAGAAGCGCGGCCGCATCGCCATCCTGCGTCTGAACGACCCGAAGCGGCTCAACCCGATGACGCACGCGCTCGGCGCAGCGCTTCGAGGTGCGCGCACGTAGATTCCACTGGCTAGAGCCGAGCGGCAAGCGCCTGAAGAGCGCACGCTGCTCGCCAGATCGCGTGGACGAGATCAACGCGCGCGCGGATGAGTTCGCGGCCGTCGTGCTGACTGGAGCAGGCCGCGCCTTCTGCGCCGGAGGAGACCTTCAGTTTCTCGAGGACCGCGCGAGCGACACTCCCACGCGCAACAGGCACGCCTCCGCTGCTGGCTGCTGGCTGCAGGCTGCTCTCGCCCACCACCGGGGTCACTGACGTCGCTCTCGCTCGCAGTGAAATCATGCGCGAGTTCTACAGCTGCTTCCTGTCGCTGCGCGCGCTCCGCATGCCGCTGGTGGCGGCCATCAATGGCCCCGCCATCGGCGCGGGTCTGTGCATCTCACTCTTCGCTGACATGCGCGTCGCGGCCGAGGACGCCAAGATGGGCTTCAACTTCGTCCACCTCGGTCTCCACCCGGTGCGTCGCGGTCGTCTGGGGTCTGTGGCGCGCCTGGTCAGCCTCGGACTCGAGCGCACACCAACCGTCTGCATCTGTTGTCGGCACATGTAGGGAATGGCCAGCTCGCACTTCCTCCCAATGATCGCCGGCCCAGAGACAGCCAACTACCTACTCGTCTCGGGCAAGGTGAGCGTCGGCCATACGGTTGCAGATGGTGTCCCGTGCTGAGTCCGTCCTTGTCGCCCTTGTGCACAGCTCATCACCGGCACTGAGGCGAAGGAGCTTCGCATTGTACACAAGGCGGTTCGCAAAGTGCGTCGCCGTGTAAGCGTCTCTATCTCTTGGCCGCCGTGTCCTGGCTGACAACAACACCGGCACGACCAATACCTAGGAGGATGTCGTCGAGGAGGCAGTCAAGCTGGCGACTGATCTGTCTGCGGGGTCGTCCGTGGCCGTACGCGCGATCCTGCGGTCGCTCCGCAACAAGCAGGTGCGTCGCTATCCCTCCCCTCCATCTCGTGAGCCGGCGAGTCACGACGCGAACGGTGTGTGCCCACGCAGAACGAAGGTCTGGAGCTCGCGCTGCAGCGCGAGGCAGACGCGCAGGCCCATTCGTACGGCACCGCGGACTTCCGAGAGGGCCTCGCAGCTCTCCGAGCCAAGCGTGCGCCGCACTTTGGACCCTCGGAGACCTACCAGTCTTGATCCTTCCCGAGTGCAAGAGGATCAAGTCACTATTGTGGCGATTCCTATTGAATGGCACCACTGACTGGTCACTAAAGTGAGCTCGCGCGTCCTCGTGGTCGCCGCAAGGAGCTACTGCATCCATTTGATCGGCGTCGGAGCCGCCTCGAGCGTCGCCACCATTCGCGCGCTGTGCGTCTGCTCCCTGGCTCACCGAGCGTCGGCGTTCGCGGCAGTTCCGTCGGCCATGGGGCGTGCTCACTGGTCCTCGCGCGGCGGCCGCGGACGAGGCAGTCGCGGACGAGGCGGTCGCGGACGCGGCGGCCGCGGACGACTCGGCGAGCGCGGCGACGGCGTCAACTTCCGCGACCCCCTCTACAACGACGGCGTGGCGAAGGGCGTGGACGAGCAGCGCGTGGGCATCCGCGAGTTCCTGGCGCCGGACGTCGCGGGCTTCTCCGGGTCCGTCAAGGAGCGCTACTCGGACTTTATCGTGCGCGAAGTGGCGCTCTCGGGCGAGGTCGTGCGGTTGCGCGACGCGCCTCGTTACTCGGGCAAGCCCAAGCGCGAGCACAAGGTCAGCGAGGTGTTCAAGCAGCGTGTGTTTGCGTTCCTGGACGGCGCCGCGGTCCCCGGCGGCGTGCGACTGCTGGTCGGTAAGCTCGCAGGCGCGCTGCTCGGCCGGATGAACCGCCAGAAGCGCGAGAACCTGGCGCGACTCCGGCTCGAGCGCGCCGCCAAGCTGCGCGAGGGCATCGCCTCGGTTTGCGACGATCAGACGGCTCAAGCGCTTGAGAAGTTCGTCGTGGAGCTGGCGGATGAGTCCCAGCGACGCGGACAGAGCGAGGAGCAAGCGGAGGTAGAGAATCCGCCCGCCGACGCCTTCTTCTTCCCCGAGATGCCGGACAAGAGCCAGCGCACGCGGGTGCACGAGCTCGTCCGCGAGACGGCCGGCGACCTGCTCGTGTCGGACACGGCGCCGAATGCCGCCGGCATCGCGGTCGTCCGCGTCCGCAAGATGGTCGTCAATGGCAAGAAGCGGCGCGACGTCGACCATCGCGGTCGCAATGGCGGCGCGAGCCAGTGGCCCGCGAGCCGTCCCGACTTCCTGCAGTTCACGCTCTACAAGAAGAACGCCGAGACGAACAGCGTCATGCAGCAGCTCGCGCGCGCCATGGGCGTCGGCGTGTCCGCCTTGAGCTACGCCGGCACCAAGGACAAGCGCGGCATCACGACGCAGCAGTGCACCCTCTTCCGCGGGTCCAAGGAGCGCCTCGAGACGCTCAACCGCGCCGGCCGCGAGCTCGACGAGTTCAACTTCCTGGTCGGAGACGCCACGTACGTGGCGGCCAAGCTCAACCTCGGCGACCTGCGCGGCAACCAGTTCTCGCTCGCTATCCGCGGGCTCCCGAGCGACGACCAGGTGTCGGATGACGAGATCCGCCACGCGGTCGACAGCTGGGCCCTCCGCGGCTTCATCAATTACTTCGGACTGCAGCGCTTCGGCACCAAGAGCATCCCAACCCACGAGGTCGGCCGCGCGATCCTCCAGCGCGACCATGAGCGGGTCGTGCGCCTGTTGCTTGAGCCGCAGGAGGGCGACGCGACCCGGATCCGCGAGGCGCGGCAGAAGTTTCAGGACGACGGAGACGCCTCCGAAGCGCTGCGAACGCTCCCACCCTACTTGGTTGCCGAGCGCGCGGTGCTGCACGGACTGCAGACCCACGGCGCCAACGCGTTCAGCACGGCGCTCCAGTGCATTCCGCGCCACTTGCGCATGGTACGGCTGCTTGTCATGGAGCTTGGACACTGCTACCTCGTTGACTGACGGTCGCTATGCTCGCGGTCTTGGCGCGCGGTAGATGTACACGCACTCGTACCAGAGCTTCATCTGGAACTCGGTCGCAAGCGAGAGGCTAGCGCAGTTCGCGTCCGACAAACCGATTCTGGGAGATCTCGTACTTCCAGTCGGGGATCAACCTGTCGAGCAGTTTGTGGACGAAGAAGCCACGCAGGACGACGACGGGGAAGGCGCGTCGAGTACCAAGAAGTCCCGCATCGAGCGCTCTGTGGTCAACACGGCTGTGGTCGTCACGGAGGAGAACATCCACCAGTACTCCATCTACGACGTGGTGCTCCCGCTCCCAGGCTACGACATCATGTACCCGGAGAACGCGCTGAAGCAGCGCTACGAAGAGCTGCTCGCCGCGGACAGCGTCGACTTCCAGTCGCTGCACCGTGCGACCAACTCGGAGTACCACTTGCCGGGCTCGTTCCGCCACATTCTCAAGCGTCCTGAGCATGTCACGCACGAGATCAAGCGGTACGATGACTCGACCGTGGCGCTGCTGGAAACGGACGTCGACCGGCTGATGAAGCGCCAGGCTCAGGCTTCAATCTCTGGCGGCAAGTACCGTGCCTTGTGTCTGGAGTTTCAACTGAGTACGTTGGTCGAGCTCTCCCGCGCAGTTCACTTGTTGGCCGCTGGCGAAGATCTCTCACTAACTTGTTCCGCGGTCTCCTGAATGCTCACAGGTCCGTCGTCCTATGCGACGATGGCGGTTCGTGAGATCTTGAAGCAGAGCAGCAACATCGACGCTCAGCCCAACCGCCAGTCTTCTGACTGATTGATGGACCGGTTGGAGAACACCTTCCTCGTCGCGATCAAGACACTTCTAGCAATAGAGACACGATGATTCGAGAACGACTTCTAGGTTGTTTCGACTGTCGTTCGAATGCATGGCAAAAGCGAAAGAGGCGAGGCGAACACAGCCACCTGGGGTCTCGGGAACTCGCCACCGCTCCTGCATCGATCACTCAGACGCCATCGCGCCATTCCTTGCGCTCAATCTTGCTGCAGAAGCGATTGCCGCCCCTGTCACGACGCAGCACAACCAGCACGTTACAGAACCTGTCAGAACGCTCATCCAATCCGGTCGGTGCAGCAGCGCAGCAGCGTACATGTCTTCCCGCGAAACGCGCCAATAGTACTCTGGCCGCGAACCGCCAATCGATTGCGTTTGGCTCAGCATTTGCACGAACTCTTCGTCGTGCGTAATGCACACGAGTTGGAAGTTCTGCTGGCCCGAGCGAGCGTTGATGATGCTAATCGAGTCACCAAAGACACGAATGAGAATGAGAACCCCAGCGTATCAATGAACCGATCGGCCGGTGCAGGAACAGACACAGTGAGACGTACTCCGTGATGGCTTGCGCGAGCCCGTACTTGTTCTCCGTGTCCAGGTTCGTTGTCGGCTCATCCAACGCAAGAATGCCACAGCTCAAGCAGAAGGTCTCCGCGAGCGCCAGACGAATCACCAAGGCCGCGAGGACCTTCTGACCGGCGCTGCACCGACCGCGCATGTCGATCATCGCACCTCCCTTCCGCATCACAACGCGATAGTCGTAGGAGCGCGACGCTCGCGACACCGAGTCGCTCTGCTGTCCGCTCACGAGCTCAATGGTGTCGATGTCTTGACCCTTGTACGTGATCTGCCACAACTGCCGAATGATGCTGTTGATCTCCTCCACCTTCTTGGAGTGGTATTCAAGCAGCGATTCATCTAGCGCCTTGTAGAACTTGTCCAGATCGGCCACCGCCATCGAAGTCGTCTCGTACTGGATCAACTTCAGGCGATACTTTTCGTCGACGTCGCGCAGGTTTTCCGTGAGAAGCTGGACCTTCCACTCGCGAATGAATCCGCCTAGCTCCTCTCCACGTCCCTTCAGCGATGCTAGCTTGCTCTTCACTTCATTGATGGACTCCAGTGCTGCCTCAACCTGTGCTTTAACCGAGGTCAGCTTTGGGAGCGAGCTGATCTTCGTCTTGATCTCCGCCTCACCAGCAAACAGACCTTCCAGGTTTGCCTTCATCTCGCGATACTCCAGGTTTGCTCGAATCTGCATCCTGAGGTTCTCGTGTCTCTCCAGGTTTCGCTTTGCCATCTCCATCTTGGGACCAAGCGCGGCCAGCTTCTGCTTGATTGCATCCTGCTGTTGCTTGTTCTTGACCGAGTTGGCCTCAAGAAGCTCACGCGCCTCATCCAGTTTCTCGCTTTGGAATTTGCGTACTTTCGTGAGGCTCATGCTGAACAGATTGAAGTCGCTCTCCAGCTGCTTGAGCTTGAGGCGCAGAGACTCGATTTCCTTTTTCGCTTGAGCGCGGCATTGCGACTGCTCTTGTTGCTTTTCTTCTAGCTCGCGCTTGATCACGGGCTGCACGCTCTCGAGCTCGACAATACTGTCTCGAAGCTCCTTCTCGCGACTGCGCTGTTGCTCCTGCTCTTTCGACACGGCCTCGTACTTGAACCGCTTCTCCATCATGGTGTTCTTCTCGGTTTCCTTTCTGCGCACCGCGTCTTCGTTCTGCCGGAGCTGATTCTGCATCTGCGTTAGCTCCTCCTGCTTACGCTCATGATCTCTGCGCGCGCTGCTAACTTCGATCTCTTTCGCATCCAGCTCGGCTTGCACACTGACGAACGATACAGCGCTATCACCGAATCGCTCCTTTAAGTCGTTCTGGATCTGATCATCGTCCACTTGAAGCTTGGATTCGGTATGCGAAAACTCTGCCTCTGTCCGTAGCAATTCCTGAACTTGACGCAGTGCTTGAACGGCCGTGTCAACGTGAGCTTGCGATTCCTGGCACTGCTGTTTCGCTGTAGTCACGCTGATTGTCAGCTCGCGCTGAGCACGTTGAAGCTCATTGATCTCGCTCTCGCTTTCAGGAACCTTTGTCGACAACCGTGTCCACTTTCTCCAGCTTGGCATTAGCGCGTCAAATTCTCGCCACGTCTTCATCGTATCCCCCTCCTGCTTCTCGGCTCGTTGGATCTTCTCCTGGACCCTCGTGTCGTCGGTTTTCTCATTGACAGCTCGAATGAAGTCTTGCACCTCTTGCGCATTCATGCCACGCTGGCACAAAGGACAGCACTGGTCGCGCTCGCCCTTCTGCTTGAAGATGCTCAAGAACGTGACCGTGTTCTTGCACCGAAGCGTCTTGTCCTTGGCGTCCATATACGCCTTCTCCGCTTTCTGCAGACCGATTTCGGCTTTGCTGATATCTTCGCCAGGCAACAATGTCGCCATCAGCAGTCGCAACTTCCCAATATCTCCGCCCTCGAGATCGGACTTCTCGCGGCGAAGCTTACCCAACGCCTTCTCTGCCACTTTCAATGCCGCAACGTTATCCCGAAGGCGCTGCTCGGCCCGGCTAACTTCTTGCCGAAGCTTCTCGCTTTCCCCATTTCGTTCCTTGCACAGTTCCTCCAAATTGTCGCGCGCAAGTTCGAGTG
>JAADYC010000155.1:0-34738 GCA_023338135.1 Phytopythium kandeliae | reverse complement strand
GCATCAACTTGTCGGAGGACGTGTTCGCTGGCTTCAACACTACGCTGCGCGGCGGCGTGGTCACTCACGTCGAGTTCATGCAGTGCGGCAAGGGTCGTGATGTGGCGCTGTCGCAGATCTCCATGTTCGAGGGCAAGCTTGCCAACGGCGCCGGCGAGACGTCGCTCGCTCGCGAGGCGCACCGCATGGGCCAGTTCATGGACTTTTTCCGGCTCAACTCGATGTACTACTCGCACACGGGCTTCTACTTCGCGACCTGGATGGTCATTGTCACGACGTACGTGTACATGTACTGCAAGGTGTACCTGGCGCTCGCCGGTGTGCAGGAGCAGATCGTGTACAACATGAACGACACGGACGTGATCAACCTCAACGTGGAGTACGACTTCGACCAGCGCGTGTTCACGGACCTCAAGGCGGTGCTCAACACGCAGTTCTACATCCAGGCGGGAACCTTCCTCATGCTGCCGCTCATGTGCGTGTACTTCGGCGAAGGCGGTCTGGTGCGCGGCATGTACCGGTTCGTGGAGATGATTATCACGCTGGGTCCAGCATTCTTCGTTTTCCAGGTCGGCACGACGATGCACTACTTCGACAACAACATTGTGCACGGCGGTGCGAAGTACCAGGCGACTGGTCGAGGCTTCAAAATCACGAGAGAGACGCTGGTGCTGCTATACAAAGCATACGCAAGCTCCCACTACCGGAAGGCGTTCGAGCTGATCGGTTTGTGCCTGGTGTACCTCGCCTTCGGTAACTTCTACATCTGTCAGTCGGAGGCGTCGACGGACGACAACACGTTCGCGCAGGACTACTGTGACACGGCGCAGGGCTACGGTGTGCAGACGTTCTCGATTTGGTTCATCTCCATCCTGTGGGTCATCGGCCCCTTCATGTTCAACAGTGACGGCCTCGACTGGGCCAAGACCAAGGTGGACGTGGCGCAGTGGTGCATGTGGATGTTCGCGCCGGAGGACTACTCGGACGCCGACGCAGCCAACAAGGGCGGCTGGGTCGGCTGGTGGAAGGGCGACCTGGAGCAGCTGCACAACTCGAACATGATCGCGCGCCTCACGGTGATCCTGCGCGAGAGCCGCCACTTCATCCTCATGTTCTACGTGGCCACGCTCCTGACCGAGGATGTCATGTACGTCGGGTACTCGGTCGGCGCCGCGGTCGCGACCGTGCTGCTATTGGGCGTCTTCCATTTGATCGGCATGGGCATGCGGTCGATGAACCCGGTGATTCGCGCGTCCATCTACCTGATCGTCGTCGTGGCGGTCTGCACGGGGTACTTTGTGGCCATGTGGATCGTGATGGACAAGTCGTTCAAGTACTCGCTGTCGCTCTTCTTCGCGTACGTGGCGTCCCTGTACGGCATCAACGAGATGATGCGCATGTGGAGCTTCCCGAACGCGTCGATCGCGAGCGTGCCGGTCTTCCAGCAGCTGCAGTTCCTGTTCGACTTTATCTTTTGCACGAGCATGATCATCCCGTTGTTCATCCTCTCGTGCATCCCGTTCCTGAACGTGATCCAGACGCGCATGATGTACAACGAGGGCTTCTCGAAAGTCATGTCGGCGTCGTCGCAGTACTCGATCTCGCTCGCAGCCTTCATGGGCATCCTCGGCGGTGTCGGCTGTGGATGGATGTTCTACTTGCTCTCGACGCTCGAGATGTCGGCTAGCTTTGCCAGCTACGTCGTCACGTACGACGGCGTGCTCAGCGGCGACGTTGGCGACGGCACGACCACGTTTGTGCTCTACGGCGCGGCGATTGTCGGCACGATCATCGCTGGCTTCCTCACGCACTTCATCGGCCGCCGGCTGTCGATTGTCACGGGCGGTCTCTTCACGACGCTCGGCATGGTCGCGGTCAGCGCCAACGACGACCTGCGCGCGACGCTGCTGCTGCCCGGCATCGGTCTGCTCGGCTGCTCGGTCGGCGTCTTGCTGCCGTCGCTCGCCATCTACATCTTCGAGATCTCGACCAAGGACATGCGCGGCAAGACGATGCTGCTGCTCGGCTTTGGCTTCGTCGGCGGCAGTCTGCTGGGCGGCATCTTCTCGACGGTCAAGCAGCTCGGCTGGATCTGGCAGGCCTTCGGCGCGTCCATCATCATTGCGATCGTCACGCCGGTGGTCAACGTGTTCCCCGAGAGCCCCTACTGGGTGCTTGAGCGCAAGGGGTGGGAGGCGTGCGAGGCCAACCTCGTGATCCTGCGCCGCAAGCCGGACGTGCAGGACGAGCTCAAGGTCATGCGCGAGGAGGAGTCGCCGGAGGAGGCTGGCGGCGGCAGCTCGGCCTTCAAGTTCATCATCGGCTTCTTCCTCATGCTGGTCGTGTCGCTCTCGACGGGCTTCCTCAACGCCTTCATCAGCTACAAGGCGTCGAGCGAGTACACGGACCAGGACGACATGTACGTGAACGGCGTGGCGCTGCAGGTCTCTGGCGCGGCCATCTCGTTCTTCTTCATCGACAAGCTCGAGCACAAGTCGATCCTGTTCGGCACGCTCATCCCGGTCGCGCTGTGCGCCGGCGCGCTCGGCTTCAACGAGTCGTCGGACTTTTTGGGCAGCACGGACGGCACGGGGCTCTACGTCGGACTCGTCGTCATGGTCATGTACTTCTTCCTCGGCCTCGGCACGACGGCGGCGCCGTGGGCCGCCTGCGCTGGCATGTTCACGACGCGCGGGCGCTCGTCGTCGACCACGGCGCTGTTCGCCTTCTTCTTCATCCCGCCCATGGGCTACGTGTACATGCACACGCACGACTCGCTCATGGAGAACGAGTACGTGCTGCTGTACGCGCTCGCGGGCTTCTGCGTGCTCGCCATGGCGCTGCTCGTCGGCGCGGGCTCCAAGAAGAACGGCGTCATTTGCTCCAAGAGCGAGGCCGAGAAGGACCGCGAGCGCCACGCGCGGCAGCGCGCCTCGAGCCGCGCGCGCACGCCGGGCAGCTCTCGCCAGCGCAACATCAGCCGCGTGCGCTCCAAGTCGAACGCCACGAGCACGCGCAACAACTACCAGATGTACGAGTCGCCCGCCGCGGGCAACGCTGCGCCGCCGCTGCGCCACGCCTGAGCGCACGCGTCGGGCGGCGGCGGCGGCGGCGGCGGCGGCACGTTTGGTGCGTGAGTGAGTGTGTGCATGCAGTATATACTTTCATACCCATCGATCGCGTTCGTGCCTTCATCGCTGTCCTCTCGTGGCTGCTTCCTCCTCCGTGTCGACGCCACTCGGGCCATTTATAGACCCGCTCGAGTGTGATCGCGACTCGGGCGGCGTGCACTGCCGGACGGAGTGGCTCGAGCGCTTGTCCTTGGCGCGCGATGCTCAGCGTGCAGCCGCTCGCGCCTTCCAAGCCCGCAGCCCCCAAGCGCGCGCTGACGACGGCGCGGGTCGGCGTCGAGCCGACGGGCATGGCCATCCAAGTGCAGCCTCCGCGACCGGCGATGGACTGGGACCGCGCGGCTCGCTCGGTGGTGGCCAGCCAGGACGCGAGCGTGTCGGCTGTCGACGGCGCGCAGCTCGACTCGTGGGGCTCCGTCCTGCGCAAGGTCGTGCGCAAGGCGAGCGGCTTGAGCGGCGAGGCGGCCGCCGACTCGGTGCCCGCGAGCCGCGACGGCGCCAAGCGGCCGGCGGCGCTGGCCAAGCTGCTGCGGAGCCGCAAGGTGAAGAACCTGGTGCGCCAGACCGTCGTCGCGCGCGAGTGGTCCTCGGCGGCGGACAAGCCCTCGATGGTCATGGAGCAGTGGGTCCGGACGGCCGCGCTGCGTAGCGAGCAGCAGCAGCAGCCGCGGCGGCGGCGCCACCGGACGACCAGCGCGTCGGGGAGAGCGGAGGAGGGCGACGGCGAGGGCGACGGAGATGGCGCCGAGCTCGTGGCTGCGGGAGGTGGCAGCGACGAGGACGCGCGGTCTCGCTCGCCGTCGTCGTCGTCATCGTCGTCGTCGTCGTCGAGGGCGGCGGAGGGTGGAGACGAAGACAAGGAGGACGAGGACGAGGATGGCGACTCGCGTGGGCTGCGGCGCGCGCCGGACGCGCTGCGCATGACCAAGCACGCGTACAGCCGGCAGCTGCTGCTCGAGGAGTCGTGCCGGCGCGCGCTGGCGCAGAGCGGCGACCGGCGCTCGGACGCGGACGTGCAGGCGCTGCGCAGCTGGCTGCTCACGACCAAGCTCAAGATCTCGACCGAGCTGGACAAGCTGCCGCCCGCGCAGCTGGACGCGCTCTGCCGGCGCATGACGAGCGTGGCGCTGGCGCCCGGAGACGTGGTCTTCCGGCAGGGCGACGCCGGCGACGCGCTCTACGTGGTGCTGAGCGGCACGGTCGAGGTGCGCGTGGGCCAGCGCGTGCTGGGCGAGCAGGTCGAGGTGACGGCGTGCGAGCTCGCGCGCGGAGACTACTTTGGCGAGCGCGCGCTGCTCAGCAACGACGCGCGCGCCGCGACGGTCGTGGCCACGAGCTCGAGCGAGCTCGTGCAGATCTCTCGCGCCGACTACGACCAGACGCTGCGCAACGACCAGCTCGAGTTCCTCTCGCGCATGCAGCTGAGCGCCGGCGGCAGCGCGCTCGCGGGCCTGCCCGGACTCATGCAGCAGTCGCAGCGCGAGTACCTGCGCATCCTGGGCACGCCCAAGCACGCGCGCTCCAAGGCGGACGTCGCGCTGCTCGCCGAGTACCTGCAGACGCTCAAGTTCTTCCGGCCGCTGCCGCCGGCGTTCGTGCGCGAGCTGTGCGTCGTCGTGGACCTCGCCTGCCTCTCGGCCGGAGACGTCGTCTTCCGCGAGGGCGAGGTCGGCGACCTCTTCTACATCATCTTCAGCGGCTCGATCGACGTGCTCGCCGGCGCCGCGGCCGGCCCCAAGCCGTCTGGCGCGGCGGCGCCGCACGCGCAGGCAGCGGCGAGCACCAAGCTCGTGAACCTGACGGAAGGCGCGCACTTTGGCGAGCTCGCGCTCATGAAGGGCCGCGGCGTGCGCAGCGCCACGGTCGTAGCGCGCGAGGAGAGCAAGCTGCTCGTGATCTGCGAGAAGGACTACAACGCGACGCTGCGCCGCCTGCAGAAGCGCGACCTGGCGCGCCGCGCCGCCGCGCTCGCGCGCATGGCGCTCTTCCAGACGCCCGAGTGGACGGCCGAGCGCCTGCGAGAGCTCAGCTACGTGCTCGTGGACCACAAGCTCGCGACCGGCGCCGAGCTCTTCGCGCAGGGAGACAAGGCCCAGCACGTCTACTTCGTCGTGCGCGGAGAGCTCGTGGCCGAGCGCACGCTCGTCAATCCGCTCGCGAGCGCCAGTCCGCGCGGCGCCAAGGCCAGCGCCGCGAGCGCGCCGCCGACGACCACGGCGGTCGTCGAGCGCATCTCGCGCTTCCGCGTGATCGGCAACGAGGCGTACGTCTCGAGCTCGCGCTCACGCCCTTGGACGCGTCGATCTCTCCATCTCTCGGCGATGAACGCTCGCTCACGCCAGTCGATCTGTCTGTCTGTCTGTCTGTCTGTCTCTCTGTCTGTCTCGCAGCGCGGCCGGCGCGACGTTCAAAGAGCCGACGTTCCGCGAGGTGACGGTGACGGCGAGCACGCCCGTGGAGCTGCTCGTGCTCTCCAAGTACGACGTGTTCCACCGCCTGCCGCCGGCCATGCGCGACGCGCTCGGTCGTGGGTCGAGCAGCAGCGGCTACGGCGCGAGCGCCGGCGACGGCCCGAGCGTCGAGCCGGTCGTGTACGTGGACCGGTTCGTCAAGAGCGCCAAGTGGGACGCGGCCAAGCGCCGCGTCGTGGACGCGCACGTCGACCGCGAGCGCGTCGCCACGCGCCTGGCGGCGACTGCGCGCGCAGCGCACGGCGCGCTCGGCGGCGGCGGGAACCAGCAAGCCGAGGCGCCGAGCCCAGCGAGCGCGAGGCGAGCGCGAGTCCACGGCTCGAGCCGGCCGCTCGTGGACGCGAACGAGCTGCTGCTCGTCCCGAGCGCGCGCGACGCGGCCGCGCGCAGCTTCGTGCGCGCCGACTGCGCCGCCGGGTACGCGAGTCTCGCGCGGTTCGTCACGCGCTTTAACGCCGACGCGCCGCCGAGCCGCGCGCGCCGGCAGCAGCTGCGCGACGCACTCGCGGCCGAGCGCCGGCGCGGCGCCAACGTGCGGAACGAGGGCAACCCGCTGGCGTATTTCGACGCCGACGCCGTGCGGAGGCAGCACCGACTGCAGCTGCAGGCGAGCCAGCCGGACGAGCGCGAGGCGCGGAGCCAGCCGTCGAGCGCGAGGCGGCTCGTGCCAGTCGAGGAGGAGCGCGAGGCGCGCGTCGGAGGCGCGGCGAGCTTGGACGCGTCCATGACGGCGTCGATGCGTCAGTGTCTGCAAGAGAACTACATTTGCTCGCCGCCAGTGGCTCCGGAGAGCCGAGCCGCGTGGACGAGGGCGAGGAGGAGCCAGGCGAGCAGCGCGCATCGCGAGGGCTCATCGAGCGGCAAGACGGACGCGGACGCGAGTGGCGGAGGTGGAGACGGAGGCGGAGACGGAGACCTGGTGGTCGTGCGCTTCCAGTTCGCTCGTCAAGGCGCGAGCGAGGGCTCGTGTTCAGCGGCGGCGCCGTCCGAGGTCGCGACTGCCTTCCAGATCCTCCAGTCGGCGCGGTCACCCGCTGAAGCAGCCGACGCGGCGCGCGCGTTCCTGGCGTCAAGTCGCGAGGCGAGCGCCGACGTGGCAGGCGTGGATGGCAGCGACGGCCGAGCCGCCACGGGCGTGTTCGTCGTGCCGAAGAAGCGGTTCGCGCTGCCTCCTGGCGTGTCCAAGGCGCGAGAGCAGCGCCTGCAGGCACACATGCTCGAGCGCTTCGGTCGTTGGCCGGCCGCTGCGTCTTCGACCCACGACGACGACGGCAGCAGAGACTGCAGCGACCCGTGCAAGCCGTCGCCGGCCTCTCCGGCGCCTTCAGACACCACTAGTAGCAGCATGAGCGCTGCGTCCGGCGGCTCATGGTCGCGAGGCTTGGTGCTGTTCGCTTCGTTCGACGAGCTGCCGTCGGTGTGTCCATCGCCATCTCCATCTCCATCGTCATCGCCATCAATGGTGGACGAGGAGCGTTCACGAGAAGCCTGCGCGTCTCGCGCGAGCGCCAAGGCCTTCGCGGTCGCCAGCGTCGTGCTCTCTCGGCGCGAGATCGTCAACGGCAGCAGCGACGAGCCCTTGCTGTGCATCCACGGCGTGTTCGCATCCGAGGCCGCGGCGATGGACGCGGCGCTGCGCCTGGGGCCGCCGCCGCTGCGCAGCGCGCTCATCTGCGTCCTGCCTGCGCGCTGCTGGGTGCGCTTTGAGGACGCGTACGAGTGGTGCGTGCAGGTGGAGCCCGACCGCCGAGAGAAACGCGCGCCGTCGTCGACGCTCGTGGTGTCTCCGAACCGCAACAAGCCGCCCAGTCGGCCGGTGCTCGGCCGCGGCGCCTCGTTCAAGGCGAGCATTGGCCCGGCGCTCGGTCTCTTGGGCTCGGAGCACCTCGAAGCCGCGCGGCTGCACCAGTTCATCTGCGCGCGCATGGGCGTGCCGAGGCATCCAGGCGGAGATGACTCGGGCTTCACCCCCAAGCCCGTTGCGAGCCTCGAGGACAAGCTCACGGCGCTCAAGGAGTACCTGGACGTCTCATCGAACGTGGCGGCCAACCGGAGCCTCGGGCTCGCGGCGGCCGTGCCGAATGCGAGCGTGAGCGTGGTGGCAGGCCGGGCGAGCGTGGCGTCAAGTGCCGGCGACGAGGTGGGGAGGATGGCGGGCGGCGGGGCCGATTGGGGAGGCAGTCGGCTGCTCGGGAGGGTGAGGCAGGTCAAGCGCTTTGGTTCCATCCTTCGCTCGCGCGTTCAGAGGCACGAGGCGCCGGCCACCGCCGCCAAGAGCGCGCCATTCTCGCCGTCGCGCACGTCCATTTCCGGCGCCAAGCGCGGCAGCACGAGCAGCCACACTCGACGCGCCACGGACACAATCTTGTGACGGAAACGACAAAAAGAACTGTCCCCGCGTGCTCGACGCTGGATCGTTGATACAAATTTGCTGCGAGAACCGACATAACTGAACGCCAGACCGCGGACGTTTCTTACTGTCGCAAAGAGACCTACATTCCTACCGATCGATCGCCCACGCGAAACACACAGCAGGGCAGCAAGCACCTCGAGCGCCATGGCGAGAGATCGCCGTACGCTTCCTCGCGCTTGAACCAGCGCTCGCGATAACACCCGCACGTGTGCGTCTGCGCCTCTTCTCTTACGTCCGCGCTTGGATGCCTCTGTAGGTGACGAGGACGACGAGCGCCGGCGGTCGAGGAAGCGCGAGCGCCATGATGACGGGGACGACGAGCACCGACGGCTGAGGAAGCGCGACCACCGTGATGATGAGGACGATCACAAGCGCCGCGACCGGCACGAGAGGAAGAAGGAGAAGAAGGAGAAGAAGGAGGAGAAGAAGGAGAAGAAGGAGAAGAAGAAGAAGAAGGAGCACAAGCGATCTCACCGACACAAGAAGCGCTTGCGCGAGGACGAGAGCGACGAGGAGGACGCGTCGACGCCGTTGCCGGGCGGCGCGCCAGTCATCTCGGAAGGCGACTACTTCCTGCGCGCGACTGAATTCCGCGTTTGGCTCGCGCGCTCCAAGTACGTGCGCGCGTCCGCAGGTAGGGAGGTCGTCGGTCTTGATGGCAGGAGGAGTCACACGTTGGTGCGCTCTCGCTGCGATTCGATAGGGGCAAGTACGTGGAGGAGCTGTCGACGGACGAGAGCACGGCGCTGTTCCGTGACGCCTTCTGCCGCAAGTGGAACCGCGGGAAGCTCCCTCGCGAGTACTACACGGGGCTGCCGGACGCGCTGGTGGAACAGACGCGCCGCACACGGCACCAGTGGGGCTTCCTCGCCTCGCTGGGCGACCGCGAGCGCTTGGACCTCGCGAGCGCCAAGGACTCGGTCGACGTGGCGACGCGCAAGACGGATCTGCTCGCGAGCACTCGTTCGGCATCGTCGTCTGCGCTCCCGGTCGAGAAGGAGAGGAAGGAGGCGGCGGAGGAGGACGGCGGCGGCGACGATGAAGCTGGTAGAGAGCAACGGCGTCGGTCCTGGAAGCGCGAGCGCCGCGACCGAGCGAGCGACTTGGAGGAGCTTGTGCCCAAGGAGACAGGCCGCGAGGCGCGAATCGAGAAGCGGCGGCAGGTGGCGAGCAAGATGCACGGCGCGGCTCGCGATCGCGAGGAGAACCGCGACGGACTGGACGTGAGCGACGAGTTCCTCATGGGCGGCAAGGGCGGCGATGGGAAAGACCTGGCGCGCCGACTGGCGCAGCGAGACGCCGTGCGCCGTCAGCGAGACACTGCGCGCCAGGAACGACTCGCGGATTTGCAGGTGCGTCACGTTGTGTGTGTGTGTGTGTGTGTCTCTCTCTCTCTCTCTCGCTCGCTCGCCCGGTCACTCATTGTTGCGATGTTTGGTGGCGTCACGCGTGGGTTCTTGCGGTCTTTGGCAGGCCAAGGAGTCCGCGCGCATGGACAAGTTCCTAGCAGACATGGGACTCTCTGGCGCCGGCCAGACCCGCATGACGATCGCTCCGCGTCCGCCGCCAGGCTCGTAGCCGAGCCGCGCGCTAGAGGCTCGCTCGCTCGCTCACAAGGCGTCAGACTCGGGGTGGACATGGCTAGCCGCCAGTCCGCAAGCTGGATAGGTAGGCAGACAGGCAGGTTGGCGCATGCATTGGATTCCCGCCGGCAGCTTGGACTCGCGACCGTCACACGATGCCGGCAGTTTGGGGCCGCGCGTCATCGCGCGTCATGGCGCGCTGCTTGGGCGGTATCCTCGGCTGGAGGAACCGGCTGGCGGCGTGGTCGCAGCTCGTGGGTCGACTGCCGCTCCGGCGAGCCGTGAGCATGCTCAAGCTCGCGAGCACGGACGCGCCGAGCCCCATGCTCGAGTGCAGCTGCAGCTCCCACCGGGACACGCCGAGCCTCCTCCATAGCGACGGGCTGTCGGCCGCGCGGTGCCACCGGAAGGCGACCTGGGCCGCGCGGCCGAGGCTCTGGACGTCCAGGAAGGAGAGGACGCGCTCGCGCGTCTGCTGCGACAGCGCGCGCTCGTCGGTCGCTCGGTCCGCAGGCTTGGACGCTCGCGCTCGGTCTCGCTCTCGGTCGCGACGGATCCTGGCGGCATCCTCGCTCGCGACCTCGAGCTCCTGGCGCGTCGCGGCGTCGGCCGCCTCGTCCTCGGCGACGTCTCCGAGCCGGTTGCGCGCCGACACGTCGCACTCGCGGCGCACCAGGAGGCGCACGACGCGGGCGTGGCCCTTGCGCGCGGCGTAAAACAGCGGCGTCTCGAGGTCGCGCGTGCGCGCGTCGGCGTCGGCGCCGCGGTCCAGCAGGCACTCGGCGGCGCGCGCGTGTCCGCCGAAGCTCGCGAGGTGCAGCGCGGTCTCGAGCGCGTCGGTGCGCGTGTCGACGGGCCAGCCAAAGCCCAGCAGCAGCCGCAACACCTCGAGGTGGCCGCGCGCCGCCGCATGGTGCAGCGGCGAGAACCCTCGCTGCACGGAAGCATCAATTCGTCAGTCCGTCCGTCCGTTCGTCCGTCAATCGATCGGCTCGAATGCGACCGCCTCGACGACGGATGGACGACGAGAGTCTCGCCGGACAGGCACACAGGCGGACAGATGAACGTACCATGCCGCGACAGCGATCCTTGTCGACGAGGTGCTGGTGCAGCAGCAAGTACACGGCGCGGTGGTTGCCCTTCTCGCTCGCGACGAGGAGCTGCTCGTGGAGTTGCTGCTCGTCGGCTCGCAGCACGGCTGTGACGTGTCGGAGGCCGTCGAGGAGCGCCGCCTGCCGTCTCTGCCTTTCCGCGCGAGTCTTGGACGCTTTGTGTGGCGGCGGCGGCGGCGGCGCGCCGTCGCGCTCGAGGACGGCTTCAGGACTCGAGTCGTCCGTCTTGACGCCGATGGAACGGCGCGGAGGTGCGCAGGGAGAAGACAGTAGACCCGCGGATGTCGATGGCCGTGCCTGCCGGTCGCGCGTCATGGCTGCTCGCGCCGCAGAAGTGGCATGAAGGTTGCTTGCGAGGCATGAATCGGGTCTGGTGTGTGCGTCGCTATAAATAGCCGAGCGTTGCTTTTCGTCGAGACCGAGATGCACGCAATGTAACCACATCCTGAAGAGCAGGCGCGAGCTTACGTATGAGCAAGTAAACCATTTCAAAAGACAGTCACCAATTCACAAACAACAGCCTCGAGTGCGTAACATCTCCAATCGCAGTAACCCACTCACAAAAAACAGCCATGAGTGCGTAACACCTTGAATCGAGGTTTACAAAACACCTAAACAAGGTGAAACTGGCTGGCTCTGCTCCCAATACTGGATCGTATACCAATTCGTTGTAAATGAAGTAGCGTTCGAAAGTGGAGGAGTACGCATGGGTACAGACCTCGTTTGGGCTCTTCACGCTCGTGCTCGTGCTCTTAGCTCGTGAAAACACCTCATCCAGGTGCTACGACTCGACTATCGCTTCCAACAAGAAGATTCCAGTACAGCTTGCGGCTTTGCCTCGCTTGCGCGCTCGTGAAGAAGACGGACGGACGGACGGACGGACGGAGGGCTGCGCTCAAGCTGGGAACGGGACGCGCGAACGACGCCTCGGGGTCAATCGATGCTCGCTGACGTGAGATTAGAGACGGTAAGTGCCGGGGACGTCGACGGCGGTGGCGGTGACGACAGTCCTGCTATTGAGGCGGACAGTGCTTCGTCGAAGAAGCGCAGCGAGCGAGCATCCAGGTCGGCCGACGCGACGCTCTCGCGCTCGACAAAGCGGTCGCGGACGCGCGAGAAGAAGGACGCTGCAAACACGGAGCGAGAGGAGCAGCCAGCCGACGAGGTGATGCTCCTGGAGCAGCCGTCAGCGCCGAGGATGCCGCCACGCGCACGGAACTCGCGCAAGCGGCCACAAGCGGCCGAGGACGCGGTGCTGGTGGAGGCGGCGCCGATTATCACGGACCTGCCTCCGCTGCCATTCACGACTCCCTCTCCGCGCCGCCAGTCGCTGCATTCGTCGTCTCCGAGTCGCGGAGTTGTGCTCGACCGCGTGTGCGAGTTCTGTAGTCACGCGGTCGACATGTGCACGCTGCTGATCTGTCGCGCGTGCCGACGCGCGTACCACGTGCGGTGCCTCATCCGCCAGTTCAAGGCGCACTGGCCGGACAGTGGGTCGATCCCGGAGCGACTACAGAAACTGCAGGAGGGAACGAACGACCGCCGCGCGAGCCTCTTCCGCTGCTCGTCGTGCCGCGCGACGTTCGCCGAGTTCGTGGACACACCGAGCAAGTTCGTGGATTCGTGCGACTGCGCGACGTGCGTTCGACCCGAGCTGCTCGCGACGTTCCGCCGCAACAAGCTCATTCAGATGCTTGTGCTCCGGAGCGAGGGGAAGGCTCAAAGGAAGCTAGAACGGTCCTCGAAGCCGGCGCCAGCGAGTGTGGCAAGTGAAGTCGGTGTCGATCCCGCCGTCGGTGGGGAAGCTACAAACAGGTCTGGCCATCCAACTCGGGAGTCGAACCCGGGAGGAAAAGGAGACGAAGCTGCGAGGAATCGTGGAGGCTCGGCTCGGTGCAAGAGCTCGCGATCAACCCGCCGCGGCCGAGGAGAGTACATTGAAAGCGGGTCAGCGAAGGAGGACGGCGCGAAGGAGGCAGAAGGAGCCACGAGAGCCAAGACGGCCGAGAAGCTACCGATCGATCTGGCGCCAAGAAGAGCAAGTGACGATGCGATTCGGTCCGATGCAAAGGCGTCGCTCGCGATGGACGACGCAGCACGCGCGCTGACGGAGCTGTCGCTTGCGGGTGCGCGGTTGAATCCCACAAAGACTCGGGCAATTGGCAAGGACGCGCTGATGGACGCCATGTTGAGCTCGGTCGAGATATCAGAGAGCAAGGGGTGCGCGTGGTTCCCGGTCGTGTGCTTGCGGTATTACCTGAGCAAGCTGACCGACAGCGATTCGCGTTCATTCGACCTGTCGAAGCACCACGCGAGCGTCGCTGGAGCCGGGCAGTGCACCTGGGGGCACCGCATCATGGTGAACTGTTCGTGCTGCAGCCAGAGCTTTGGACTCAGTGCGTTCACTCGCCACCTCGGACTGTCGGTCAAGGACCCGTGGCCACACATGGCCGTGATGCACCGCAATGGCATCACAGGGTCGCCGTTCAAGCGCTTCATCAGTGCTTTGCGCTGGAAGGTCAAGATCTGCGGCTCGGCCACGGCAGCGTTCACTGCGAGCGCGTTGGAGATGGAGGCCGCGCCGCTCAAGAGCGACGAGGCCGTCAATGCGCCGATTCCGAGGAAGAAAGACGCAATCGCCACTGCCCTCAGCAGCAGCAGCAGCACCGCTACCTCTGGTAATGCTAGTGCTAGTGCTAGTGCTAGTGCTAGTGCTACTACTGCTGTTGTAGTGACGAGTCTGAAGGAGAGCAGCGCGATGCGGGATCAAGGTGACGGCATGCTGGAGCGCATCAATGCCGTCGCGGAGCGCGAGGTCCAGCCGAATGCGAGCGCTGAGGAGGTCGAGAAGGCGTTCCAGCGCGTGTCGGAGGTGATGCTGGTGAAGCGCAACCGCAAGTCGAAGGTGTCGCAGACGATCACCGACGAGGCGGAGGACGAACCGCTGGACTTTTTGGTCAAGGTCGTGAGCGTGGACCCCAAGTACCTGGCGCGCACCTTTGACGGCGCGATGCGCGACCGCATGTCGGAGCTGCCGCCGGCTGCGGCGACGCGCCGCGCCGGATGGCTGGCGCTCGGCGCGGGGAGGCGCTTCTCGCGGTCCATCTACTGCGAGTGCTGCGAGCAGGCGCTGTCGGTCGCTAAGTTCGTCGAGCACAGCGGGCTGAGTCCTGCCGGTGGCCAGCGAGACGCGCTGCACGTGATGGGCCGCGCGACAGCCAGTCGTGTGCAGTCGTTCGAGCAGTTTTGCCGGGATGCGGCGCTGACCGCGCGCATCGGCGGCGACCGCTCGTTCGCGGCCGTCCTCGCCGAACTGCAGGAGTTCCCGGTCGCTCCCAGCGCGCCCGCAGACTCCGCCGCGACGTGAGGAGTCTTCGCGCTGGTGCCTGGTTGCATGGAGCCAAGACGCGTTGGCGACGCGGCACCTTGGCTTCAACGTGTGCGCAGGGAGTGTAACGCGCTATGTCAGTTATGATGGTCGAGCGCAAATAAACGGTTGCTGAGTGGAGGATATCATGACATAGACTGATATGATTGGATGAAACGCTTGCTTTTGATACGCGTGGGCAGCGACTTCGTGGGAGTGAAAGAGAGAGAGAGGAAGGAGCAAGCCTGGGGCGAGCATGTTCCTGCCGTTCAAGACGCTCACGACGCGCCAAAGGTGAGCGCGACCGCTCTACTAGCGATACACACGCTTCTCGCGCCTGCTCTGTCTGCTACCGGTCGCTCCTAACGCTGACTCGGCACGGCACGGCTCCACACGATGCGCGCACACACTGCGACACTGCGACGCGACGAATCCGAGCAGCGCTGCATACGCCGTGTTGTGCGTCGCGCTCATGGCTGGTATCAAGTACCTGGACGAGCACACGCCCGAGAAGAACCCGATGACAGTCAAGGGAGACAAGCTGGTGGACTATTAGCCTCCGAATCGTCCCGCTGTCGCGAGCACTTGGCTTCTGGAGCTGACTTTGCCCATGATGGACGGACGTGGTGCGGTGGCAGGCGTGGAGCGACATGGACGCTCATGCAGCGCAGCGCAAAGCGCGCGGGAAGTCTGTCGAGTGATGTCGCTGGACCGTCCGAGAAGAACTCGGAGGCGTTTATTATACGCCTTCGGGGCTCTGGACACGCTCTCGCTCCATCGGCATGCCACTCCACGCGCGTCGCAAAGACGGCCGGCACTTGCGATGCCTTCTTCCATTGTGCGCGCAAGTGAGCGGCAGCGGCTACTGCTGGCGTCCTCCGTTCGTTCGCCTGTGCAGTTGACCCGGTCCGTCGTCTGGAGACACAAAATACGATAGCTATGTATGGAAGACGGCGCGCGCTGGAGTCGTCGCGCTTGCGACCGTCATGTCTTCTTTGTCGCCGCGCATGCGCTCGACGATCGGCTGGCTCGTCGGAGAGCGAGGTCGATCGCACCACTCGCCCGGAGTGACTTACTGCAGGAGACGTGCGAACGCCTGGACCATTCGCCGAGCCGTCTTCCAGAAGAGCGTTCCGAATGCTGTGAGACCATGAGCGCGACGAGGACACGATGCCAGTTAACGCTCGTGCCTCGGCTCGGTTCCAAGACAACGAGGGGGAGGAGGAGGAGGAGGAGGAGGACGGCTACCTTTCAGGCTGGCGTTGCCGCCCGGGAACGCCGACAGCGCAAACGTGGCCAATGTGGCTAGCTGCAGCACCGAGCTGAGCACGACGAAGATGTAGTTGCCGAGCACCAGACAGCTGTACAGCGTCGCACCTGAGAGCCCAACGAGGCAATGAAGAAGCCACCCGCGCGAGTCAGTCATCTCACACAAAACACGGAGGAGGAGAGGGTCCAAGCCTGTCTGTCGTACCGAGCGTCACAAAGTAGGCGGTCGTGAGCGGCAGGCGACTGGGCTGCATTAGACTCGTCGCATACGCGGCCGGGCCCTTCAGCATCGCAAACGCCCCCATAGAGCACATGCTGCCGAGCGTGAAGCTCAGCGCGAATTTGGATGGCCGGATCATGATCTAACGGGTCACGAGTGCGTCAGAAGTGCACATCAAAGAGCCGTACGCCTGGTACCGAGGCTCAAAAGGCACCAAGCGCACCAGCGGCAGGAAGATGGACGCCATGCCAAAGAACATGAGTCCCATGAGCGCCATGCCGACGAAGTACTTGAACCGAGTGTTCCTGCTCGCCCAAGGTCCAACCAGATCGAAGTGGTGGTTAACTTTCCCCTCCTCCCGGCTGTCATGCACGCGAGAGCATCACCACGAATGAATAGGCGTACCAGCTCATGGTAGGCAGGAGACCTGCGTCCGAGTTCGAGTTCTTCCGCCAGAGTGGCCACGTGACGGCCGCGTTGTCGTCCACGGCGTCGTCGGCCTCGCCGCTCTCCATCGCATCGGCGGCATCCAGCGCTGCGCTGTTCACTGTCGCGGCACCGGTCGGCGCTACCGCGCTCTTGGTCAAGTCACGAGCCGAGTCCCAGACCTTCTTGAGCGAGAACGCCGCGCTTCTGGACGCGGACGCCGGCGTCGATGGCGACTCGCCCAGACTGCTGCCGCCGCTGGATGTGCTGGCCGTAGACGTCGTCGACGACAGCGGCGAGTTGCGCAGCAGGCTCTGGAAAGCGTCCTGCGCCGCCGCCATCCCCGACCCGGCGGGCCGCTTGCCGCCCCACTGCTCCCACGCGCTGCTCATGCTGCCTGCCTGGCTGCGTGCCTCCACCGCCCTGCTTCTCCCAGCTATTGCTGTATTCTGTCGCATGAAGGCGGCTGCAAAACGAATCACAGGAATGGGGGATATCCACCATCATTCAAGACATTTGCTTTGTGAGGAGAAATGAAGGCAAAGGTGAATGTATGCGGATCTCAATCATGCCGTCTCAAGAGTGATGACTGCGCGCACAAATCGCAAACTCACTGACTGTACGCTCGATTGCTGGGACAGCGAATAAACTCTAACAAGCACTCTGCATCATTAGCCAACGCCAAGCTGGCGCCAGACACTTGACGGATCTCGTGGGCCTCCGCACGCTAAGGCTAGCTTGTCCAAACGGCCACGACGTGCGCGGCGATGCGAAAGGTTGCGAGGCAGATGAAGCAGGCGGATCGAAGCAGCCCGAATCACACTTGCTCCGGTACGAAGCAGGCGGCACACACGGCCAGGGTCAGACTTGCGGTTCGCCAGCAGCAGCGGATCCGCTCAGTCGATCGATCGAGAGACTGTGCCGCTGCAATGGTACAGTGGAGCCACTCTGCTTTGTCTTTGCACACTCAACTCCCTATCCCCACCTTCCCCTGATCCACACATTTTGCTCCGTCTTGCTTTCAATATGCAAGAACTCTTTCTACAGCCACTCTCGAAATAGAACAACCGAGCCCTATAATGCATTACTTGAAGCCTGTATGCTCGCGGGAACTGAACGTTCAGACCGGAACTGCGGGTAGGGTCGTCTCCATACTAAAAATAGCATCCCCAGAGCCGGGCCAAGATTAGCGCGCTCAACTCCAAGACCAGCAGGCAGGCACGCTGTGCGGCAGCAACCAGCTCGGACGCGCCGGAAATGCCATTCGCGCATCTCTTCTGCTCGCCGCGCTGCGTTCGCTTACTCTCGACGCTCGACCCCGCGCGCGGTGTGCGAGCTCGGCGGCGGCTTCTATTTATTGCCTGCGCTCCTCGTCTAGCGCTGAGAGGGAGCGGCCCGCGAGTCAACTCGCACCGGGACGCGGGGCGGCCGGCCGGCGCACCGAGCGACCGAACGACCGAGCGTCAACATGAGCGCGCGGAACCCTCGGCGGCTCTTTGGCGGACAGCGCGTGGAGGACGAGGGGCTGCTGCGCGATGCGTCGCCGAGCAACGACGCGGGCGGCGACGGTGCGCGGCGCGATGAGGGAGCCGGCGGCGTACAGGAGCAAGGAGGCGCTGGTGGCAATGCGTACGCGGAGCTCGAGAGCCCGGCGGTGCTCGGCGAGCCGCTCAGTATGTCGGCGCTGACGACGTCCAAGCCGGCGCGAGTGCATTCGAACCACCGCCGACCCGGCCGGAGTCAGCGGTACACTTCTGTGAGGAAGGAAACCAACGGAGAGAGCGGCGACGCGCACTTCACGGCGACGTCGACCCCCGCGTCAGCGGGAGGAAACACGATCGCGCTCGGAACGGAAGCGCCGCCGCCGCAGGCGCCAGCACCGTCGGCGTCGGTCGACGCGGATTCGCTGCGCGAGGTGTACTTCAACTACGAACCCGGCAATGCGGTGTTCGACAAGTGCTCGAACGTGGTGGTCACATCCAAGTACACGGTGATCACGTTCCTGCCCAAGTTCCTCAAGGAGAGCTTCACCAAGATCGCCAACTTCTTCTTCCTCATGGTCTGCGTGCTGCAGTCGATCCCGTCCATCAGCAACACGTACGGGTACCCGACGAACGCGCCTGTGCTGCTCTTCGTCATTTCGATCGATGCTGTATTTGCCATCATGGAGGACCGGCGGCGGCACCAGTCGGACCATGAGGCCAACTCGGCCAAGTGCCACATTGTTCGCCACGGCGCGGTCGAGGATCACCTATGGTCCGACGTTAAGGTCGGCGACTTCTTGCAGGTGCGCAACCGCGAGGTCATCCCTGCCGACTTGCTCATCCTAGCGGTCTCGGAGCCCGTGGGTGAGGCTGCGAGCGGCATTTGCTACGTCGAGACCAAGAGCCTGGATGGAGAGACCAACCTGAAGCTGCGCCAAGCCATCCCGGCGACCATGAGCGCGCTGGTAAATCCCCAGGAGCTGTTGCACCTGCGCGGTGTCGTCAAGTTCGAGAAGCCCAACCCGTACATCAACAAGTTCGCCGGCAAGGTGGAAGTGACGGTGAGCGAGGGGTGCGGCATGGAGGTTATGCCGCTCTCGGTCAAGAACGTGCTGCTGCGCGGGTGCAACCTGCGCAACACGGACTGGGTCTTTGGTCTCGTGCTCAACACGGGGCCGGACAGTAAGATCATGCAGAGCGCCACGGCGGCTCCCTCCAAGTTCAGCGATGTGATGCTGACCATCAACAAAATGATCGGCTTCCTGTGCGTCGGGCTCTTCTTGGCGTGCGCAGCCGCAGCCGCCTGCTACGTCACGTGGCAGTACGACATTATCCGCAACACGTGGTACATCCAGCTCTCCGAGTCGGACGCGAGCGAGTCGCGCGTCGTGGCCTTCATCAAGATGCTCTTCTACTACTTCCTGCTGCTCTACCAGGTCATCCCCATCTCGCTGTACGTGTCCATGACGAGCGTCAAGTTCCTCCAAGCGCGCTTCATGTCGTGGGACCGCGAGATGTACCACGCCGAGACGGACACACCCGCGATTGTGCGCACCATGGAGCTGAACGAGGAGCTCGGCCAGATCTCGTACGTTTTCAGCGACAAGACGGGCACGCTCACGTGCAACGTCATGGAGTTCCGCAAGTGCTCTATCAACGGCATCTCGTACGGCTCGGGCATCACCGAGATCGGCCGCGCGGCCCTGCTGCGCGCCGGGAAGCCCATTCCGGCCGAGCCGAAGCTCGACCCGAGCATCCAGAAGACGCCGTTCGTGAACTTCGTGGACCCGAGCCTGTTCCATGCACTCAAGGGCGGCGCTGGGGCCGAGCAGCAAGCGAAAGTCCATCAGTTCTTCGAGCATCTCGCGGTGTGTCATACGGTCATCCCGGAGAAGCTCGAGACGGGCGAGGTCCGCCTCTCGGCGTCGTCTCCGGACGAGCAAGCGCTCGTGGCGGGGGCGACGTTTGCGGGTTTCAAGTTCGAGAGCCGCAGCGTCGGTAAGGCGACGGTCGAGGTGCTCGGCAAGCGCGAGGTGTTCGACGTGCTCGACGTGCTCGAGTTCAACAGCACACGCAAGCGCATGTCGGTGGTCGTTCGGCGGCCGAACGGCGAGCTGCTGCTGTACTGCAAAGGCGCCGACATGATGATCTACCAGCGTCTACGAGAGGACCCGGCGATGGAGCGGATCAAGACCGTGACGCGGGATCAGATGGAGAAGTACGCTGACGACGGCCTGCGGACGCTCGCTATCGCCGTGAAGCGCTTGGACGAGCGTTGGTTCCAGCGGTGGAAGATGAAGTTCGATGAGGCGCAGGGCAACGTCGGCGAGATCGACCGGCGTAAGGAGGGCAAGCCGAACGCGATCGACGACTTGATGGAGGAGATCGAGCAGGATCTCGAGCTCATCGGCGCGACCGCGATTGAGGACAAGCTGCAGGACGGCGTGCCGCAGTGCCTCGCGAACCTGACGCGCGCTGGCGTCAAGGTGTGGATGCTCACAGGCGACAAGGAGGAGACGGCGATCAACATTGCGTACGCGTGCTCACTATTGGACAACTCGATCCAGCAGGTCGTCATCAACTGCACGTCGTGCCCAACGGAGGAGTCAATCCGCACGCGGCTGGTCTCTGCCGCGCGCGAGTTCGTGAGTAGCGAGAAGGGCGACAACAGCCGCGAGATTTCGCTCATCATCGACGGTGAAGCGCTGGAGCTGGCGCTCAAGCCCGGGACATCGTCCGCTGTGCTCGAATTCACCAAGCTGTGCCGCGCGGTCATCTGCAACCGCGTGTCTCCGGCGCAGAAGGCCGAGATGGTGCGGTTAGTGCGCGACAACCTGAGCGACGTCCGCACGCTCGCGATTGGCGACGGTGCAAACGATGTGGCCATGATTCAAGCGGCTCACGTCGGCGTGGGCATCTCGGGCCAGGAGGGCATGCAAGCCGTCAACTCGAGCGACTACGCGATCGCGCAGTTCCGGTTCCTGGAGCGACTACTGCTCGTTCACGGGCGCTGGAACTACATCCGCATCTCCAAGCTCGTGCTGTATATGTTCTACAAGAACATCACGTTCGTGCTGGCGCAGTACTGGTATGGCTACCTCTCGGGCGGCTCGGGGTCCAAGATCTACTGGGAGATCGGCGTCCAGCTGTACAACGTCGCCTTCACGGGTCTGCCGATTATCGTCGTCGGCGTCATGGACAAGGACCTGCCGGCTCCGTTCAGCGCCGAGTACCCCGATCTGTATCGCAAGGGCCCGCAGCGCGCGTACTTTAACTTCTACACCTTCTGCCGGTGGATTGGCGCCGCCTTCTACGAGTCGGTCATCATCTTCGTCGTCATGGCGTACGGCTACAACGCGTCGGACACGGCGGCCGGCAGCGAGTCGCGCGTGGAGTTCGGCATGGTGGCGTTCACGATGGTCGTCCTGGTCGTGAACCTCAAGGTGTGCATGATCACAGACACGTGGACGTTCATCTCACTCGCCTGCTGGCTCGGCAGCGTGCTCTCCTGGTTCGCCTTTGCAGCGCTGGGCACCGAGGTGCCGTACTTCGCGACGTACAAGGTGGGCTACGACGAGTATGGGGCGTTCGCACCGACGGCTGAGTCCTGGGGCTTCGTGCTCGTCGTGCTCATGGGCTGCATCCTCGCGCTCGGGCGGCACGTGGCGTACAACCTGTACAAGCGCACGTTCTTCCCGGAGCTGAGCCATGTGCTGCAAGAGTCAATGCGCACCAAGCGGCGGCGGCTGACGATCAACCACGTCGAGGAGCAGACGCTGTCCATGTCGCTCGACGACGTGCACACGACGGGCTTCCTCGACGACTTCCAGCGCTCGGACGTCCAGCCGAGCAAGGTGAACCATGTCGTCGGCGTGGCTTCCCTCTCGCAGCCGCAACCGCAACCATCGTACCCGGGCAAACCCAACCACCGTGTACGCCCCAAGAAGCACGTGCGGCACGCCGGGTACAGCGATGAGCAAGGCGAGCAGGAGGCATTCGAGTCGGTCGGCTCGGTGCCCGCGTCTGTGACAGCCTCCGAGTCGGCGCCGCTCGCCGAGAGCTTCTCCGCGAGCGTGTACAGCCACTCGGTCACGGAGGAAGAGCTCAAGTGGGACAAGGTGCCGACGCACCAGTTCCGCGGGACGAGTTCGCGACGCAACACGGGCTACGCCTTCAGCTGCGACGAGGAGACGACGCTTGCCGAGTCGTACATCGCGTCCAACTCGCTGCCGCGCTCCGATGCCGTGCCCGCTGCGCTGCGCAACTCGCTCAGCAGCGCACATCGGTATTCGTAGGCGCGCCAAGCAGCAGCAGCAGCAGCAGCAGCAGCAGCGGTAGCAGGTTGCGTTCGCCGGTGGCGATCGGGTTGAGAGAGGCGTTGGGTCTGTCCGCCCAGATTTTTATTGCAATTGGTTTCTGGTTCCCACTTTCCGAGTGCAGTGCGTTGAAGAGCAGTAAGAAAGCAGTCCGCAAAAATGAAGAAGGAGCGGATCCGGTTGAAGTCAGAGTGTTGGTCTATCCTATCGGTTTGTTTGCTTGTCTTTGAAAAGGGTTGATGGGTGGAGTTGAAGTTGAACTTAGAGTGAATGTATGTCGTCCCGCGTTTTTGTGACATCCGGCGGATTTCTCGTCGCTGCTGCCGCGCCATCGCCCGCCCCTTTGGCAACCGCACAGGAAGAAAGTCGAGTCGCCACCGACATCTCGTGGCGCTTCGTTGGGACAGATCGAACGCGCGCGCTGCTCCGTGTGCGCGCCGAGCAAGCAGCGGCGGCGTCTACCGTGGACGAGCAGAGCGGTCGCGGCGGTTGCTCGAGCCACGTAAGGACTGGGATGTCGGGCTTGCCAGGTCGGGCAAGAGCCAAGGCGCTCGACGCGGTCTTGGCCCTACAGCCCCTCTCCGCGGACGATTCTCCCTGCTTGCTTCGCTTGGGAGCACACTAACCGTGATGTCGCGCGTGATATTTTTACGCAGGACCTGTGGGTTTTGTGCACGCATCCATCCGTTGATCTGTGCGATTCACTGGTACGTCCATATTGAGAATGCGTGTCCAAAAGCGGAAGATGCGGGTTTGGCTTGCCGAGTCTTGGCGGGTGAGATTGGTCGGTCATGTCTGCAAATATGCGCAGTTTGGCGTCTGATCTGGCTGGCTATTCTCGTCCGCAATCGGTCAGACGTTGGTGGAGCAAGCACCGACCTTCCCATTCTTAGCCAGTTCTCACACCGATCCGTTGGCTGTAGCTCATAAGTGTGCGTGGGTGATGATACTGTCGTCGCTGCAGGACAGGAAAGCACAAGCCCATTTCGAGTTTGGACGAGCCTCGCGCCCGTCGCAACCAGCGTGCCCAGCCCCCGCACCCGTCGCTCTCTCCATCCACTCGCCTTTGCACGCTCGATAGGAGAAGCACCATGGCACTTCGTCCAGGAGTCACGAAGGCCGGTTCGATCGCCAAGATCCGCGAACAAGAAGCGACTGCGGCAAATGTGGCGTCCCCGAAAGGCATCGCAACCAAGACGCCGGGTATCTCGCCATCCAAGGCGGGTTTGAGCGACCACACGCTTGGCTTGCAGCGTCGCCGACTCTCCGTCGTCAGCGACAACAAGCTCGTGGAGGGAATGGCGCAGGTGACAACGAACGACATCGACTACGTCGAAGACGGCACGAGTGCTGTCGCTTCGTACGCCGGACTGTCCAAGAAGGGCTATGCGCCGTATAACCCGCGCAAGAAGAACCAGGATGCGATGATCATCAAGCATGATCCAGCAACGCGCTCGCTGCTGCTGTGCGTGTTTGACGGCCACGGCGAGGCAGGAGATGGTGTCTCGTGCGCGATTCGTGACAGGTTCCCGACGGAGCTGTTCGGACACCCGCAATTCGCAGCCTCTGGCAATCTCGCTGCCGACGCCGAAGCTATCCAAACGGCCATCAAGGACGCGTTGAGGAACGTCGAGAAAATGGTGCTGCAGAACCCGTCGATTGATACGGAGTTCAGCGGCACCACGGCCGTCGTAACGGTCGTACGGGAGAACCTCGTGGTGGTCGGCAACGTCGGTGACTCGCGTATCACGCGTGGCTTCGTAGCTGGCGACGGCGACACGTCCTCCATCGAGTGTGACAGCGTTTCAATCGACCACAAGCCTGACCGCGCGGACGAGAAGGCGCGCATCATCGCCAGCGGCGGGCGTGTGTTCGCGGTCGAGTATGACGATGGCATTGATGGCCCGCCGCGCGTGTGGCTCGGCCACATGGACGTTCCGGGGCTTGCGATGTCTCGCTCGCTCGGAGACGCTGTCGCCCATACAGCCGGCGTCATCTCGGAGCCCGAGTTCTTCACTCGTTTCTTGGACGACCGTGATCGCTGCCTCGTGATCGCCACCGACGGACTGTGGGAGTTTATGTCGAATGAGGAGGTGATGGAGATGGCGCTGTCACAGGAGGACCCCAAGGCTGCCGTCGACCTGCTGATCATGGAGGCCAACCGTCGCTGGATGAAGGAGGAGCAGGTCATCGACGACACGACCGTCATCGTCGTGTACGTGAACATCTCGGACATGCTACCGCCCGCGCCGAGCGGCGCCGTTGAGCCCGCTGTCGCTGTCGCCACCAGCTAGTTCCTCGCTTATAGCCGCTCGGCTCGGTAGCCCACGGAGGCCACGCGCTTGCATTTCCCCTGCAACCAACCCATACAGCCCGCTTTTAGATACGCTCGCCTCGTCACACGCTCTCCTATTCCGACGGCGGCGCTTGCTCCCTCGTTTCAGTGCCTATCTTCCCTGTCACTCAATCCGCCAAGTGCAGTATTTTCCGCACTTTTCGGCGCGCGCCACATCGAGAGAGTCCGTGCCGACGTGGCATCATGGCGAGCGGCAGCCTCTCGCGGCTCCTGGTGCTGGGCGTGTTCTTCCACGCGGCCTATGTGCTCAGCATCTTCGACATCTACTTCACCTCACCCGTCGTGCCGCGCATCGAGAGCGCCGCCTACGCCTCAGCCTCGCGACCGCCACCCGCGCGCAGGGTCGTTGTGTTCGTAGCCGACGGCTGCCGTGCCGACAAGTTCTTTGAGGTCAATGCGACTGGCGATAGCGCCGCTGCTAGCGAGGGTGCGGGCGGTGGCGGTGACGGTGGCGGCTCCGCGGAGCGCGTACCGTTCCTGCGCCGCGTAATGCTGGAGCGCGGCAGCTGGGGCGTCTCGCACACGCGCGTGCCGACCGAGTCGCGGCCAGGACACGTGGCGCTGTTCGCGGGCATGTATGAGGACGTGAGCGCCGTAACTAAGGGCTGGCAGGACAACCCGGTGGACTTCGACTCGATCTTCAACCAGAGCGCGGCCGCGTTCCTGCTCGGGAGCCCGGACATCGTGCCCATGTTCGCGCGCCGCGTCCCGCACGCGCACGAGTGGCACTACTCGCATGAGGAAGAGGACTTTGCACGCGCGGACGCGTCGCAGCTAGACGTCTGGGTCTTCAACCGGCTGCAGCAGCTCTTCTCCAAGGCCAGGACTGCTTTGGATAATCCGGAAGATCGCGAGGCCGTCGAGTTGAACAGCCAACTGCGCAGCGACCGCATGATCATCTTCTGCCACCTCCTCGGAATTGACTCGAACGGTCATGCGCACCGACCCAACTCGCACGACTATCTGAACAACATTGCACTCGTGGACGAGCTCGTGGAGAAGACGTACCGACTCGTGGAAGACTTTTTCGACTACGACGAGCGCACGGCGTATGTGTTCACGGCGGACCACGGGATGAGTCTCAAGGGTGCGCATGGCGACGGTGACCCGTCGAACACGCGCACACCCCTCGTAGCCTGGGGTGCGGGCATCCAGCTTCCTACCAAAGCGTCCAGTGACGATCAAGCCGCTCCGTTCGACATTGACTTGCCGACGCAGTCGAGACTGCAGGTGCAGGCGCAGCTAAATGCCCAGCGCGCGCAGGAGGAAGAGGCCGCGCGCGATTGGGGCGCGCTGGCCCAACTCGTACGCAGAGACGTCATGCAAGCGGACGTGGCGCCGCTCATCTCGGCGCTGCTTGGCGTGCCGTACCCTCGCAACTCGGTGGGCGTGCTGCCGTTCTCATTCCTGGCGAAGGGCGGATACCGAGCGCGTGCCGTCATGTTCAACGCCCAGCAGCTATTCCTGCACGCGCGGCGGAAAGAGCTAGAGAAGGAGGCGCGGACGCTGCTCTTCTTCCGCGCGTTCACTCCCTTCCGTGAGCGCGTCCCGGCGCTCTCGAGCGAGATCGGCGAGCTATGGAGCCGCGTCGAGAGCTCTGAGCGTGAGAGCGAGGCGTTACTGGTTGAGATCGAGACCAAGAGTCAGGAGATGATCGACGTGTGCCTCGCGACGCTCGAGTACTTCCAGCGCTATGACTGGTTCTTCCTGCTCAGCATTATCGTCATCGGCTACGTCGGCTGGATGCTTGTTGTTGCCATCGCGTATCTACACCCTGCTCGGTTCCAACTGCGGCATCTCGTGACGGGCGGACCTGACGGCGACGCATCTCGCCTGACACTTCTCTGCTTTGCCGCAGCCACGTATCTCGCACTTGAGAGCTCGCCGGTGACATACTATCTGTACATCAGCTTCCCGCTCGCGTTCTGGAACTTCGTGTGGACCAACCGCGCATTGCTTCCCGCTTTGTCAGCTCGACCGTCCAGCTCCTCGAAACGCGCGCCGTGGATGGACATGCTCCTCATTGTGGCGAGTCTGGAGCTGGTGGTGCTAGGCTACGAACGCCGCGCCATCTTCGGCGCTTTGTTTACGCTCGTGGGCATCTGGTCGCTGGTTGTTGAGAAGCCGCCAATGGACGATCACGCCGCTGGGCACAAGTTTCGTCGTTGGCAATGGGCCGGGAGCTGCTTCCTGCTATCCATTTTCCCGTATCTCCCAAGTGAGTACGGCGAGCACACGGCGCTTGTCATGATTGGAGGCATCATCGTATTGGCTTTGCCTCACGCCGCACAGCGCTACTTGGACGCGTACGGCGCCTCGAATGGATCAAGACAAGCTTTCGATCCGAAGTGGCTTGCGGCGTCCATGCCACTGTTGCTGGCACTCATCGCGCTGGCCGCGACCATGTCATTCCTGGACAGCAAGAGCAAGCCTCCGGTGGCTCTGACGCTGGCCAATTGGTCGCTCGCCGTCGGCCCCGTCGTCCACCTGCTCGTCCAGCTCCATCTCAAGCGCGCTCACACCATCACGCCACTCTCGTCGACTGAGGACGCGGTACAAGTTGCGCTGGACCGGCTGCTGCGCGTCACACTGGCGCTCGCACCGTCGTTTGTGCTGCTGAGCATCTCGTACGAGGTGCTCTTCTTCGCGGCGCTGTGCTGCATGCTTGCCTGTTGGGTCGTGCGCGAGTCCTCCTCGGCCGAGACACCGACGTCACCGATGGGTGTTAGTGGCTGGGGCGAGGTGCGGCGTGCGCTGCTATTCCTGCTACTCGTCAAGATCGCCTTCTTCGGCACAGGCAACGTGGCGAGCATGAGCAGCTTCGAGATCTCGTCGACGTACCGCTTCGTGACGGTGTTCGCGCCGTTCACCATGGGTGCGCTGCTCGTGCTCAAGATCCTCGTGCCGTTCCTGCTGGTCGCAAGCGCCTTCCACCTGGCGCTCGCGTTGCAGCCGGCGCCGCGGCTTACACCCGCGCGCTATTTCCTGCTCGTTGTGGCCATGTCGGACGTGCTGGCGCTGCACTTTTTGTTCCTCGTGCGCAACGAGGGCAGCTGGAAGCAGATTGGCAACTCCATCTCCATGTTCGGCATCGTCAACGCGCAGATCGTCTTCATCCCGCTGCTCTTCCTGCTCGCGAGTGGCTTCGTGCGCGACCTCGTCGACGACCGCACCGCGTCCGAGGAAGGCAAGAAACGCCTGTAAGAAGGAGAAACCAGCTAGCCAGACACGGGTACGATCTACCCAGCTGCTCGCGTCTCGATACGCCGGCGCTGACTCATGCAGACGTGTATTGACAAGCCGAGCTCGGGCCTAGTCGCTGTCATCGTCACTCGAGTCGTCGGACGAGAGGCTGAGCGAGATGTGCTTGGGTCCGTTGTCGGCGTCCGAGTCGTCGTCGCTGCTATCGCTCGCGCTGCTCGAGTCGCTCGCATCCTCACCCGAGGCGTCGCCGGGCTCGTCACCCTCGACCTTACGCCGCTTGCGCAGCGTCTCGACGTCGTCCACGACCTCGTCCTCATACAGCGTCGCGCGCTTCTCGGGCAGCTTGAACTTCTTGCGCAGCGTCTCCATGGCGTCGGGCGGCAGCGGCTCGCCAGGCTTCCAGGCTTCGGGTAGCACGATACCCTGCTCGACGAAGAAGCTGCGGCCCATGTAGTGCAGCAGTGCGTCGAGTGGCAGGTCCACGGGGTCTCCGGGCTTCCATCCGGGCGGCATCTGCCGGCGGATCTGCGCATCGCTAGCTGCCAGCCCGATGGGGATGTCGAGCTTGTCGAGTGAGACACTGGCGTCGGCCTCATCCTCCTTCTTGACCTTGGCCGCCGTCGACGAGTACGCCTCCGCCTCGTGGGTCACGACTTCGTCTACGACACCACGGCTGAGTACGCCGGCGCGCATCATGTGCTCCTGCGGCGCCGGTGGCATGAACCCGAACATCGGGAACTGGGCGATATCGATCGATTAACCGGCATGTACGCGCAACACACAGTGTCCGTTATGTTGGTTCGATCAGAGTGATACGACCGGCGTAACAAGCGAGCACGCACGCCAGGTCGCCACTCGCGAGGAGCCGACGTCGTGCCGGCGATGCGGTGCGCGTACGCGACCACGTCGCGCGGGTCCAGCACCACTGCAGTGGCGACGCAGAGAGAGCGGTCAGCGCGGCGGAGCGGCTCCATGGCGAGCAGCACGAACGAGGATTCGGACGGCAGCACGCGTCCATCTGCGTCTATGCGTCGTCACCTTTGGTCTTTTGGCGCGCGCTCTGGAGCACCGCTTCGTGCTTGCGTAGCACGCCGGCGATCTCCTCTTGGGAGCGCCGCAGTTGCGCCGCGTAGCTCACGACCTTGTGCTTCTTGCCCGCGATGTCGGCTTGCAGTCTTGCGAGCTCCTTCTGCGTCTCCTGGTGCCGAGCCACTGCACGTCGTCAGGCCACGTGTCAGTCCGCGCGGCCTCCTTCCGCAAACACTTCATCCATGCGTATGCGCGGTCCATGGCGCCGCAGAAACTCACGCTTCTTGACGGCGGCAAGCAGGTCGCGGTCCTTCTCCAGCACCTTGCTGAACGTCTCGTTCACGGTGCGCAGTCGCGTGGCCGTGATCGTCGTCGGGGGGCTGCCATCAGAGGCCCAAGATCAGTCAGTTCGAGGCGCGCAGTGGACACCGACGCGCTCGCCGATTCGGCGCGAAAGCAACGCGCAAGAGACGCACAGGAGCGCCGTGTTGAGCGACTCGAGCAGCTTGGTCACCAGAAAGCGGTGCTCGTGCACGGCCATGGCGACCTCCTCGCGCACGCTCACGCTGCCGCCGCCACCGCCGCCGCCGGTGCCGCCCGCCGCCGCCACCATCGCGATCCCCGCTCCTTGTTCGGCGCGCCTGTCGGTCCGTGCGTCCGAGCAGCAGACGGGAAACACCCCGTCGAGACCACTATTGAGGAATCGAACAGTACTACGATACGCCGCTCAACCAGCCGAGTGTACCATATTCAAGGCTTATGTACCAATTGAACGGCACAAACGATCATCACTCCTGCAAGGACGTGTGTCGTCCTCCCTTCCCACCACCCACAGTTGATTGACCGACGAGCCGATCCGCACGGACAGGACGGCTGGCGCCATGGCGGATGCCGACGCTGACCTGGACAGCGCCTGGCGGCAGCTCGAGCGCGACTACTACGCGCTGCTCGGGCTGCCGCGCGACGCGTCCAGCGACGAGGTGCGCGGCCGCTTCAAGACTCTCTCGCGCGAGTTCCACCCGGACCGGCAGCGCCGCGGCCGGCCGCTCGCCAGCGAGGACGACGACGCGCTCGTGGCCGCGGCCAACTCGCAGTACACGGCACTCGACCGCGCGTACAAGGTGCTGTCGGACCCGATCAAGCGGGCGGCGTACGACCAGTTCGGGGAGCGCGGGCTGCTCGCGCTCGAGCGCGAGGACGTCGCGCTGGAGCTCGCGCGGCTGCCGACCACATTCGCCGCCACGACGGCGCTGACGACCACCACCACGGCGTCGGCCGCGACCGCCAAGGAAGAGGTGCAGCGCGTCGTCGCGCGCGCGCTGCGCCGCATGAACGAGCAGGCACTCGAGGCGCGCTTCTCCTCCTTCAGCGAGATGTCCATGGCCGTGGATGCGTCCGACCTGGTGCGCGAGCCCATGCGCGGGCTGCGCGGGCTGCTGCGCGGCGGCGTGCGGCTCGTGGCGCGCACCGACATGACCATCCACCAGCGCACGTCGTTCCCGCTGTCGGCGAGCGACACGCTCACGGTCGGCGGCTACATGTTCGACAAGCAGGGGCTGGGACTCGGCAGCCTCACGCTGCAGCTCGCGCACGCGGCCGCCGAGCCGACGGCGCCGTCCGTGACGCTCTCGACCGAGCTCGGGTGGACGCCAAAGCTGCACTGCCAGCTCTCGCAGCCCGTGTCTCGGCGCACAACCGTCGTGTTTGTACCGGAGCTCGACGCCCAGGGACTCGACGTGTCGGTCGGCGTCAACCGCGTGCTCGCGGCCGAGCTGCATGGCTCCATGATGTGGAGCTCTCGCGACGGTCTCTCGGGCTCGCTCAGCCACGACGCGGGCAGCCAGAGCGCCGCAGCCGCCGTCGCTGTCGGGCGGCGCGGTCCGACGGCATCGCTCAGCCTTCGCCGAGGCCTCGCACACGCGTCCAACGTCAAGCTCGCGCTCAAGGGCAGCCTCCTCGCGGGTCTCTCGCTCGTCGCAGGCGCCAGCCACGAGATCTCGGACCGCACGCGGCTCGCGGTCGGCGTGCTGCTCGCGCGCGCAGGCGTCACGCTGCGCCTCGGCTTCACGCGCGGCAGCGTGCGCTTCGTCATGCCCGTCTTCCTCGCGCCGTTGGCGCCGCAGTCGGCCGCCGCGACCTTCGTCGCTGCCACCGCGCCGTTCGTCGCGGCAGCGGCCGTCGAACAGCTCGTGCGGCCGGCGAGGGAACGCCGCCGTCGCCGCGCCGTCGAGCAGCGCCGCGCCGCGCGGCTGCAGCTCCTCGCGGCGGCGCGGAGTGCGGCGACGGCCCAGCAGAAGCTCATGGCGCGCAGCGCCGAGGACAAGCGCGCGCAAGAGGCGCAGCGCCACGACGGCAAGGGTCTCGTCGTCCTGCTCGCGCGTTATGGCCGCAACCCGACGAGTCCCGACCCGCTCCCGCCGCGCGATGAGCTCAGCGACGCGCTCGACGCGCTGCGCACTCGCTACGCCAACGGTGATGGCGATGCTGACGGTGATGGCGACGATGATGGCGACGGCGATGGCGACGAGCTTGAGGCGCGCGCGGACGTGACGAGCGATCCGTCGGGCGGTCGCGAGGATGCGCGCGAGCCGCAGTGGGTCGACGTGACGACCCCGCTCCAGTTCTTCGTCCAGGTATCCGCGCGGCGTGGGAGATGCATGCGCTCGACCTGCTCGCTTGCTCGCTTGGGGACGCGCTCGGTCACTCACCAGCTTGTGGTGATTGCTTGCGGCTGCGTGGCAGGACGGCGCGCTGGCGCTGCCGGCGACGTCCAAGGCCGGGCTGCTCGGCTTCTACAACCCGTGCGTGAGCCGGCAAGAGAGCGTCGCGGACGCCGTGCAGGGTCAGGTGAGCACCGAGCAGCCGCTGCTGTACGTGCGCTACGCGTTCGACGGGCTCGTGTTCGAGGCGACGTTCGACGACGAGCAGGCCGTGGCGCTGCCGTCGCGGTTCGCGCAGGCCATGGGGCCGGTCGGCGGCGTCTTCTAGTCTCCATGGCGTTTATCCGGCGGTTGTCTTGGTGCTTGGGACGCAAAGAGGGAGAGCGGGGAGAGAGAGAGAGAGCTAGAAGAGACACAGAAAGCATACACACAATCACATCCACAGATGGCCACAAGGCGTTGGCGAGAATGAACGAGCTCACCTGGCTGGTCGCGCCATGGATCCTCGACTTCGAATCACCATCGGTCGCGAACGCCAGGCTCCATGAGGTTCAAATGAGTATTTGCTAAGGTATAACGCGGCGCGCCATCGCAGCAAGTAGGCAGGCGCGCGCGGGTTGCTTGCTTCGTGCTGGTTCGAATGCTGCCGCGTAAGTCTACGGGGCGCTACCGGCGGGGGACTCGTACATCTGGTAGTTCGAGTGCGACTTGCCGCGCGAGCGACTCATGTTGCGCGACCGCGCGCTGCCGGGGGTGCGCGCCGAGCGGCGCGACTGGCGCACGCGGCGCTCGCGCTCGCGCTCGGCCGCTTCCTCGCTCTTCGTGCACAGCATGCCGTTGCGGCGCACACCAAGGCCGAACAGCAGGAGCACAACGAGGACGCAGCAGCCCGCGAGCACGTAGAGGTAGAGGAACTTGTCGTCCGAGTAGCTCGAGTTGCCGCGGATGAAGGCCGAGGCGCACGGCGGCAGGAAGAAGAGCATGAAGAGCAGCGTCGCGTTCACGGCGCGCTGGCGGGTGGCGAAGAGTCCGACGCTCGAGACCCAGAGCACGGACGTGGTGCCGAGTCCCGCGAAGAAGTAGAGCACGAGCCCGACAATCTGCAGCATCAGGTACTCGTTGTCGCCCGTCCACATGCTGATGTTCTCGTTGACGGCGAGGATCGCGACGCAGGCCGCCATGGGCAGCAGCGTGCCGATCAGCAGCCGCCGGTGGTCCACGCGGTCCATGAAGAAGAACGACAGCAGCGCGCCGAGGAACTGCAGCGCCACGCAATTGGCGAACATGGTGCTCGCGCCTTCGATCGACCGGAACGTGTCCGACAGGTACATGTTGACGCAGCCGAGGAAGAGGCTCGAGATGAGCATGAGCAGTAGACCCATGAGGAACTTGTACGCCAGGCCGCCGCCGTCGCTCTCGGCCTTGCTCTCCTCCTCGCGGATCATGCGCAGCTCGTCTGTCACGCCCTCCTTGCGGCGCAGCACCGCCAGGCAGCGCTCGCACGACTCGAGACCCTCGCGCAGGTAGACCCAGTACGGACTCTCGGGGAACACGTACACGCACGGTGTCATGATCGACAGCACGATTGTCGCGATGAACACTTGCCAGACCCAGCCGAGCTCGTTCGACGAGCTCGTGAACCAGGCCGCGGCCAGGATGCCGAGCACGAAGCCGCTGCCGAGCAGCAGCAAGGCCTTCCCGCGCATCTCCGGCGTCGAGATCTCGTAAATGTAGACCGCAAGTGTGGGCAGCAGCACGCCGACGGCCGCACCCAGGAGACCAATGCCCGGGTACAGGAAGCCCTCACCCGTTGACTGCACCGCACTGACCGCCAGCATGCCGAGGATCGCGAGCACACCGCCACAGACGATCGTAAGGCGGCGGCCGATGAAGAAGTTGACGAAGCCGGCAACGCACGCGGCGCCTACAGCCGCAAGGTAAAAGATGTACGCGATCGTGCCCGATCCAACGTCGCCGTCCATCAGGTCGTACGCTGTGACGTAGCTGAGGAAGCCCGCCGTGCTCTCGAGCACCGTGAAGAGATGGAAGAGCCAGCCCGTGCCGGCGCCGCCGAGCACGCCGAGGAAGGCGGCGAGCGAGAACGCGTACTGCGACGAGGCCGACACGACCTCCGAGAAGCCCTTGTTGTACATCATGCGCGTCTGGATGATGTTGAGGAACGGGATGACCGAGAGCACCATGAGCGGGATAATCATGGCGACGCAGAACAAAAAGTCGAAGAAGAAGGCCAGCGAGCGGAACATGCCGACCGACGCGATCGACGAGCTCGCGAACGTCCACATGCGCGCCATCTCGTTGATGCCGTAGAGCGACGCCACAAAGCCGAAGAAGAGCGCGAGCGTGCGGCGCCGCGTCTGATCGAACACGACGAGCAGCACCACGAAGTACGCGATGACCGCGACGATGATCGTCAGCGCATAGACACATGCGCGCAGCGTCGGCCGGTTCGACTTGGCCACGCCGCCGATCGCACTAAGCGCGCCGAGCAGGAAGACAAAGGCGACCGAAGCGCCAAACACGATCGCGACCGTGATGAGCTCCCACTCGAGCGTCACCACGTACCACATGAGCAAAAAGTGCCGCAGCTCGCGAAGGATAACTGTCACGCGCGCGATCGTCTTGGTGTTGTAGAACATGGTCAGCTCGCCCTTCCACCAGCTCACCCAGCCGCCGACCATTACCGCGTCCTTGTCTTGATACTGCTCGTCCGCGTACATCCACTTGGCCCACGCCGCCATGTCGGCCTTCGATTTCTCCCAGTCGAGACCGTCTGTGTTGAAAATGTAGGGCGACAGCAGCCAAATGACCGCGATCGTCCAGATCGCGAACGTCTGCACGCCGAAGCTCTGCGAAGTCTCGCAGTAGTCAAACGCGAACGAGTCGTTCTCTTCCGGAGCACTGGCGCAAATGTTGAACGACCCAAACGTCAGGTAGATCAGGCACAGACCCACGAGCTCCATCGCCTTGCGGTAGTGGCTGTTCGCGTACGCCTTGTAGAGCAGCACAAACGTCTCGCGCGTGATCTTGAACCCGCGGCCTGTGGCCTTGTACTGCGCTTCACCGTGCAGCAGGTTGTTGTCGAAGTAGTGCATTGTAGTACCGAGCTGGAAGATAAAGAACGCCGGACCGGCCGTGAACACCATCTCCAGGAACTGCACGAAGCCGCGGCGGATACCCATTTCGGCAAAGTAGACAGCAATGAGCGGCAGCGACAGGAACAGACCCGCTTGGATGTAGTACTGCGTGTTGACGACGGCGTCCGTGTCGTGGTACACGCGCTCATCAAAACCGTACTCGTACGAGTTGGCCATGATGATCGTGGTCGAGTTCATCTGGTCAATGATCTGCTCCTGCACACCCGACAGCGCGACGTACAGCTTCGCATACATGTAGACGAACGTTGTGACGATCGTCATCCAGGTCGCGAAGTAGAAGCCCGTGTGCGAGTAGTACATCGAGTTGAGTCGGAAAAAGTCCATGAACTGGCCCATGCGGTGCGCCTCGCGAGCGAGCGACGTCTCGCCGGCGCCGTTCGCGAGCTTGCCCTCGAACATGGAGATCTGCGACAGCGCCACATCACGACCCTTGCCGCACTGCATGAACTCGACGTGAGTGACCACGCCGCCGCGCAGCGTAGTGTTGAAGCCAGCGAACACGTCCTCCGACAAGTTGATGC